>JAIUZE010006230.1:0-23553 GCA_022085475.1 Heliosperma pusillum | reverse complement strand
GAGTGAGATAGGATCACCCTGTCTAACCCTAGCTTTACCTGGGAAAAAACCACAGTGGTGCCCATTGATCTTCAAAGAAAACCAAGGGGAGGTAATACAACCTAGAACCCAGGAAGCAAACTTCACAGGAAAATTCAGACCAGTAAGCATATTCCTAATAAAATCCCATTGGATAGAGTCAAAAGCCTTCCTTATGTCTACTTTGATTAAACATCTAGGAGTGACAGCACCTTGGTTATAGCTCTTAATGAGGTTTTGAGACAACATTATGTTTTCAAAGATATTCCTATCTTTAATAAAAGCAGCCTGCTCATTACCCACAATGTCAGGAAGAACACACTTCAGCCTATTAGCCAGGATCTTGCTGATAGTCTTATAAATGACAGAACAACAGGCAATGGGCCTATAGTCTTGAACAGTGTTAGAAACAGCTTTTTTAAGAACCAATGCAAGGAGGGTTACATTAACCTTCCTCATCATCCTCCCCTTCCTAAAGTATTCCTCAATAGCAGCACAGAAATGTTCACGGATAGTATCCCAAGCTGTTTTGAAAAAAGTAGAAGAGAAACCATCCTGACCAGGACTCTTATTAGAACAAATACTAAATAAAGCCTTCTTAATCTCCAACCTAGTAATTGGGGCATCAAGTAAAGCTCCAGCCTCAGCAGCTACACTAGGGCCTTCCTTAAAAACAGCCTCATCAATGGGCACAACATCAACTTTCCTACCCAGCAAATCAGTATAATAGTCCACAAAAGCCAAGTTAACATCTTCAATCCCATACCTATCCTTGCCATCTTTATCCTTAATAACCCATATAGTGCTTTGGTGCTTTCTATTTGCTATTTTAGAAAACAAATTGCTAGAAGAACAATCTCCTTTCCTGATATTAGTGATTTTGGCTCTTTGAAAAAGCATATCAATCTCCAACTTACTGAGCTCCTTATATTTACCAGTTAAAAGTTGCTCCTGCTCAATGAGATGAGGATAAAATAAAGTACTCTGCAACCTAGTCTGACAAACCTCCAAATCCTTCTTGGCAGCTTTAACACACTCAGAAATGTCAGAAAATTCCCTTATGTGAAAGCTTTTTAGAGCATTCCTCACTGCTTTAAGCTTAAAAAATAACTGAAACATTGGAGTACCAAAACAAGGAGTCTGCCAAGCATCTTTGATAAGCTCCATATAGTCAGGGTTACCAATCCAAGCATTAAGGAAACTAAATCTCTTCTGAACTGGATTTTCACCAGCCAAATTAACCATCAAGGGGGAATGGTCAGATATGCCAGGGGGCAAACAAGAAGCAAAAGAAGCAGGCAAAAGGGATAACCAAGCTGGGTTTATCAAGACTCTATCCAATCTTGCCCAGGTCTTAGTCTCAGAACCTTGTTTATTAGACCAAGTGAATTCAGACTTTATGCTATGCATATCATCTAAGAAACACTGAGCCAAACAAGAATTAAAATCAAAAATAGCATTGAGAGAAGGGGGATTAGGACCAATCCTTTCAGATAAACTCCTAACCACATTGAAATCACCAAGAACTACCCAAGGAATAACAGAAGTAGAGATGGCAAACAAAGCATCCCAAAGTCTAGATCTGTCAGAGGCATCATTCTTCCCATAAACCACAGTGACAGAGACCTTCACATTAGTAGCTTTGAAATAAGCATCATAGTGAATCAGCTGCTCATGAATAATGACATTAGATATAACCACAGTAGAAGGGTTGAAAAATAACCAAACCCTACCATGAATCTTATTACTAAGAATTCTATAATTAGGGAATTTATTCATAATACTACTTTCCTTGTGAAGCTTAACATGAGTTTCCACAAGCCCAAAAATATCCACTTTATTAAAATGTAAAAAGTTCCTAAACTCCACATGCTTAAGGCTATCATTAAAGCCTCTAATGTTCCATGCTCCTATCCTCATTTTTATCTGGGGGGCAGGATCAATCACTTCAATAATACCCAAATCAACTTCAGAAAGAACATCAGGGGATGTGCTTTCATCATCCAAAATAGAGAATCTATTAAGAACCACAATATCAGTAGAATGATTGTCAACAGTCTTTTCAATACCTCTAGGGCTGATTTTACTTGCACTATACACCTTATCATGAGCCTTATCAACACCAGAACCCAGGCTAGGTGAAACAGTAACCCTCACCTGAGGAGGAACAAGGACCTGAGCAGGAACAGCCACACTATCAGTCTGAACATTTTTAGGTTTCCAAACAGTAGTAGTAGTCTTAGCCCTGTTAAGGCGGCAGAAGTTCTCTGTATGTCCAAGCTTACCACAACATCCACAATAGAAAGGCCTTCATTCATAAACAACCTTTTGGACCAGCTGCCCATGAAATGGAGTATTAAGTATTATCTGATCAGGCAACTCAGTAGAAAGATCTGCCTCAACTAAAACTCTAGCAAAAGACATACGAGCCTTACATGTTCTGGCTGGTTGTATCAGCATATAAAGGCTTACCCACTTTGCTTGCAAGCTTACTGAGTACAACATCAGACCACAAGAAAGGATCCAGTTCAGGAAACAGAATCCAGATAGGAACCACAGAAATCTTATCCATTTCCATAGAGAAATTTGGTGTCCATTGCTTTAAGATTAAAGAATTAGCTCCCAAAGCCCATGGCCCCCCTGTTAGTACCTCCTCTATATCCTGTTGGTTTGTGAAACGAAAAGAGAACCATCCTCGCCTAAAGTATTGGACAGTAGGAAGAGAGACATGATTCCAACTCTTAGTCACAAAAGCCTGCACTTGTGCAACAGTTGGACGTGCACCCAAGACATTACCCATAAGAGTGTACTTCCATAAACGCAGCTCCCCCTTAATATCATCCTCACAAATATCAATTTCATCTGACCCTGCACTATGCTCACAATAATGCAGACTCATTCCCACTTTAGGTTTAGTCACCTTATTCTAAGCAGGAGCAGGATTTGAGACCCCTTTAAGTTAAAAAAACAGAATATTTAGGTGGTCTAGTACTCTAGTGGGCTTTCGCTCTAAAAACCCCAATTATTATTATTATAATTATTTATTTTTATTTTTTTGCATGAATGCATAGTCCATATACTCATCCATAAAGGGAAATACAAGGACAGGGTTCTATACAAAGAATTAACCTCTACAACCAAGTCCTATACTTCGTAACCATTAAGACAAAGTATAGCTATATTACATTTGGATTTGTGGATTTTATTAAGAATTCGAGTACTAACACCCAGTTTGATATGATGAAGAACATGTTGTATAGTATGTTCCAAGCCTCCAAATAGTCTGGCATTTCTTTCCTGCCAGATGAAGTAACAAGCAACAGCCAAGCAGCTGTAAAGCCAACTATTCTTCCAGTGTCTTATGCGTGATCTAGCAGTGCACCAGCTGAGGATTAAAGTGCTGTCATGAGTCCCACATCCAATCTTGAGCCAAGCACTTAACTCTTCCCATATCACCCTAGAGAAGGCACAGTTGAAGAAGAGATGTGTCTGACATTCATTGGCTGACTTACATAACACACATCTGTTAATAATCTGCATTCCTTTGATGGCTAGATTATCCATAGAAGCAAGCCTATTCTGCATAGCAAGGGAGATTAGGACTCTATGACTGGGGACAATGAAGTTAGAACTGAAAGCAGAGGCCCAAGGAAGGATCTTCTTCTTAGTTCTAAACTAGTTATGAGCAGTGTTGATACTAAACTTGCCCTGAGGAGCCCAAGAGGAAAGAAGAGCTTCAGCAATGCTGGGAGTGACAGTTTGAGAGAGGATTTCATCCTTGACTCTGAGAATGCTTCTGAAATTCTCAGAGTGACGATTCTTGCATTTAGTCATCCATATAGAGGACTCCTGGAGGTGATAAGCTTTGTGCCAAACAGACAAAAGATTGTCTGTATTACTCTGAATCATCCATATCCATTTGGCTAGTACTGCTTTATTCCAAGAGAGCAGTTCTTTAACATCAAATCCACCCTCTTCCCAGGGTGAAAAAAGTCATTTCCAGCTTAAAAAGATAATCTTGTGCCTGACAGTTTCAGAATTCCAGAAGAAATCCCTACACATTTTAGTGATGATCTTAGAGTTGTTCTTGGGAAAAAGGACATTGGCACACCAAAAGTTAGAAAGGCCAAAGATAACAGATCTTTAAGCTCATGACTATATCTATTCTTTTGAATTTTCTCCTGACAAGAGTATAAATCAGCAAGACGAGCATCAATCCTCAAGGACAAGTTGGAATAATGGCTTTTATGCAGATCTTTAAGCTTGAGCTTAACATTCTTCATCTTAGCAAAGATTTTGTAGATTTGAGCCTCCTGAACAGGCTTCATCCAGGCTTCCTTAACCAAAGAAAGGTAGTTAGGATGGCTTGTCCAGCAGTTGAGAAAGCTGAATCTACTACCACTATGAATATCATCACAAACAGATACCAGAACAGGAGAATGATCAGAAATTCCAGCAGGGAGGAATTGGGCATAAGTGGCAGGAAACATAGTATACCAGGTTGGGTTAGCAAGAGCTCTGTCTAGTTTGGCCCAAACAAGAGTATTAGCATCCTGCTTATTAGTCCAAGTCATGTCACAGCCAGAAGCATTAATGTCATCAACACTACATTGGAGCAAACAGTTATTGAACTCATTTATATCAGAAAAGTTAGGAATGGAATGGCTATCTTTCTCAGTAACATCTCTGACCACATTGAAGTCACCAAGAAGAAGCCAGGCTTTGACAAAATTGCCAATGGAGATAAGCTGATCCCAAAGCACCTTCCTATCTATGGCACTATTACTAGCATAGACATAACTCAGGTGGAAAGAAGAGTTAGTAGCATAGTGAGTTACCTCACAATGAATGAGTTGATCAGTGACAATGAAAGGAGTAATAGAAACATTTGTAGCATTCCAAATGACCCAGATCCTTCCATTATAATGAGCATCATAATTGCATATTACCTTATACTGTCTGAACTTGTTTTGATAATATATATAGATTTCCCATATTTGATTCTTGTTTCCAGTAACCCAAGTATATCCACCTTCTGAGACCTCAAAAAACTTTGAACTTCCTGTTGCTTTAGAGGGTTATTACCCCCTCTAATGTTCCATGAAGCAATCCTCATTTATATGATGTCAGGAGGATGAGTGTCCCCTGGCCTTAACTCTCTAATATTAACTGTAGTTAAAGTAGCAGTGGTAGTCTCCTGAGTTAGCATGTGATCAACATTGTCAAATACAGAAATATGCCCTCTCTTCAAGGCTATTTGAGTATCCTCTCTCTGATCTTCCTTGCTGCATTCTGGGTGCTTTACAGGATGGTGAAGCTGTGCAGGAATAACCTGACTTGCATCAACCCCTCCTGAGGTATCACCTAGCAAGCAAGACACCTTAGTACCAGTATTCATAGAAGGAATAGGAACCAAATTTTCCTGAAGAGGTGCAGTATCAGATATGACTTCATTTATGGTAACATTATCAGTAGAGTAATCATCTGACAGATTGGAAAATCTGTTAGAAGTAGTTAAGGGCTGAGATGATTTGGGTGACAAGGCTCTCTTCAAGGCTGTTTTAGCTTGTTGTACCCCATCCTTCTTGCAGCATTCTGAGTGCATTTCAGCCTTCTAAGAAGTGGTATGAATCCCTGCAAGAGGAACACAACTCCTGCTTTGGGAAGACATAACCACCACAGAATCAGCTGAGGTATCACCTAGCTTGCAAGGCAAACTCAAATATTTCTTCCTATCCTGAGGGGGCTGTTTCATGTTTTTCTTACAAGAAACAGTTTTATGACCCATTTTCCCACATTCAGTACAATAGAATGGTAAACATTCATATTCAATTCTCTGCACAGATGGGCCATAAGGAGTCTGAAGATTGACAATTGTGGGTAAACTGGAGGAGATATCCACTTCTACCATCACCCTAGCAAATGATAGCTTCTCCTTACAGGTGGTAGGCATATCAGCAAACATTGGTCTGCCAATCTTGCTTGCCATCTTACTTAGAACATTAGAAGACCAGAGATAGGGGTCCAAGTCAGGAAATAGAACCCAAACAGGTATAATGGATACCCTTTCCATAGCAGTGGAGAAAGAAGGAGACCATTGCTTGAGAATGAGGGAACAAGATCCCAATTTCCAAGGGCCTCCTTTCAACACATTATTCATGTCTTCATCATTATTGAACCTAAAGCTAAACCATCATTTTTTGAAGGATTGGACCACAGGTTTAGCAATAGCCCCCCAAGATTTGGTAACAAACTCCTGAACAAGTTTTAGAGAAGGTTTGGATCCAATTACATTACCCATAAGAGTAAATTTCCAGATATTAAGTTCATCCTGAAAATCCTCCCTAGGAATGTTAATTTCATCACAGTTTTTGCTATTAGCATGGTAGAAGAGATTCATGCCAATCTTGGTTTTAGGTTGAACAATTTCAGACCATTTCTGGATTTTAGGCTGATTTTGTATAGGGACCTGAGGAATTACAAGCACATTTTCGTTCATGACATTACCACCATTGATATTAGCACAATCAGGAACAGGAAATGAACCAATTACATTAACATGAATATTTACAGGACTCTTCGAAATCGACTGATTAGCACATGAAGAATTGTTTACCAGTTGAACTACAGATTTCAGAGAACTCTTTAATGGAGTTTTAGATGTAGAGGAATCATTAAAAACATCCACAATAAGATCGTTCAACGTAATCAATGAAGTAGAAGAAGAATGGGTTTTTGGTGAAGAAGCATCATTACTCACAAAATTAGTATCAACGGCCGCGGATGAGACTGTAGAACCTATTAGTGGCTGAATCTTGGGAGGTCGAGCTCTTCCTCTCGCCATTAGAGCTTTAGGAGAAGCTATGGAGAAGAGAAAAACAGAGAGTGTAACAACTTAGAGAGAGAAAGTTCTTCTCTCTAACAACTTATTATTATTATTATTATTATTTTTTGCAAGATGGATATTTCTGATATATTCAAAAATGGATACGTGAGTTTTATTACAAAAGTATAACCACTAGGAGGACAATCAAAACAAACTAAGCATTTAAAGCCTCTAGAATTTCATCATGATTAATCTTTGCATCTTTAGTAAGTAGTGTAGCACTAACAATGACTTGAATTTCCCGAGTAAGAGCTGCAATAGGTCGATGTAGTCCCTCAAAGATCCTTTTGTTCCTTTCCCTCCAAATTGCGTAGACTGTGGCTGCAAGACAACATAATGCCCAGTTCTTCTTCCAACTGCTCACTTTGCTCCTGAGATTCTAGACCAAGAGAGGATGAAGCTGATAAACTCCCTCAGGGAGTCCTACCAAGCGAGCTATGCAAGAGATCAAGGACTTTGAGAATGAACATTGGAAGAACAAGTGCTTGGAACTTTCAGCAGCCATCTCACAGAGAGGACATCTGTTAGGGATGATGAGCCCTCTCCAAATGAGCTGATCAGTAGTAGCCAGCTTCCTCTGAATAGCAAGAGACAGCATGATTCTATGTCTAGGCAAGATACAAGCTTTGCTAATCTTGTTGAACAGAGGATTAGTGGGGAGAGTGGATCTTAATGCCTCATAAGCCTTGCCAATGAAGAACTTGTCTTGAGTAGAACAAGCAGTCAGGAGTTCCTTGACTCTCAGGAAACCCCTAAGCTGCAGGGCACATCTATCTCTATTTGTTATGATACTCCTAAGACTCTCAGGATGGAACTCTCTAATCTGCAGCTCCCAAATGGTAGTGTCAGGAGGAAAAAAGTAACTCTTGATGCAAGAAGACCAGATAGATCTCGTCCCTCTATCAATATACCAGAGCCATTTCAACATGGTTGCTCTGTTCCACGCAGTAATATCTTTCACCTGGAAACCACCTTCAGACCAGGGTACACAAATAGACCCCCAGCTCTTAAAGGAGACTTTCCTAACACCTGCAGTGACACCCCAAAAGAACTGCCTGCAAGCTCTATTAACAAACATGCAAACAGATTTGGGCAGAAGAATGCTGCTGCTACTCCAGAAGTTTCCCAGGCCAAAAATCATTGAATTAATAATCAGAATTCTGCCAGCATAAGACAAATTTGTATGTGAACATTTATGTAGCAGGCTGGTAATTATTATTATTATTATTATTATTATTATTATTATTATTATTATTATTATTATTATTATTATTATTATTATTATTATTATTATTATTATTATTATTGTTATTATTGTTGTTATTGTTGTTGTTGTTGTTGTTGTTGTTGTTGTTGTTGTTGTTGTTGTTGTTACCCAGAAAATCATTATTCAATTCTTTATTCCCTTCTTTATTATTCATTTATTCCTAGAAAACTCTTCTTCCATCTTACGGTTGCTTGTCTTCTTACTCCCACATTTTCCAATCTTATCATCTCCATTATTATTGATGATTTGATGCCCAAGTCTTAATTATTTTGAGGTAACCATCTATTTAAATACTATGTTATGTATTGTTGTATTACAATTAATTTGTCAATCTCCAATTCCCCATTAATCATAAGTTCATAACTTTTGCTACTTTATATTTAATCTTTAATCGAATTTCTACTAATTAGGCTTTACGCTTAATGTGAAGTTGTGTAATAGTGTGTATTAAATATTTAGTATTCACTTATGCTAGTGTAGGCACATATATTTTGTATAAGTGCCACGTCGGAAGTCAAAAGTCAAAATGTTGACCCGTCAAAGGAAAATAAACTAATATAATTGATTTGGACAAAATTATATTAAATTAGTCCATTTTAGTTATTTTAAATCCGGCTCGCTTATTTAAGTGACAAAACCCGTCAAATGGGTCAAATTCACTAAGACGGGTCAATCTCGCCTAGATGGGTCAAACATACTCAAATGGGCTGAAATGACTACCAAGTCCAAACCCACTAAGTACTAGGGTTCAAGAAGCTCTTCTCTATAAATACAAGGGTTCATCTTCATTTAAGGGAAATGGAAAAAGGATGACACAAAAGCTCAAAGCTACAAATCTCATAAATTCTTTCTACAAATGTTCCATTAAGTGGAGAAGCCAAGGCTCTCATTTCTTATAAATACCCCACTTAGCTCCCATTTTGGGACTAATCACAAAGAATCACAAAAAAAGAACCACCACACAAACACAAAAACTACACTAGAGAAACAAAACCTCTCTAGAACAAAAACCTCTCTACAAAAACCTCTTCCAAGAGAAATATTTAGAGAAAGACTACTCTACAATCTGACGTCAAGCATCCATTGCAAGTCATTTGAAGAGGAGAAATCAAATCAAAGGAAGGAGAACGAAGTCTTCAAATCAAGACCCTCCTTTAATCCGCCTATTCATCCAAATCGCGGAAATCGAATCAGTAGAATAACTAGTAGTTTGTACCCGAAATCATTTAAATTAATAAAAATTTACTTTGTTGCATTATTTTGCGTTTTCTCTACTTATTTGCAGATCTACACGAATTTATTGTTACAAATTTGGCACGCCCGGTGGGACATCTCTACTACTCATCTCTTTTTCCGCATAATAAAGTTTCAAATCATTCTTTCCGATGGCCTCCAAGAAGATCTCCACCATGTCGAAAAGGATGACATCCAAATCGGATGACGAAAGTTCAACTCGCCTTGGTGCATCTTTTGATGAACAAAGCATCGGTGTTTCCACAACGAGTAGGACCAGATCTACCCTCATTCGCAATGCCGCGGGGAGACTCCGTTCTGCGTTTGTGCCTACGAGACCTCGCAATAGTCGCAAATCTAGCACTTCCGTCGCTACTCTCAAGAAATCATATGGTGCCGGCGACTCTAGGCCATATGGATATCCAATGTTTGGTTCCTTTTCCCACGTCCAAGTCGACGAGCCTATGTTCTCCTCATCAACATCATATCGGGAGAAGGCGCACGACTCTTTGGAGAAAAAGAATGTTCACGCTAGTCCGTTGCTCGGACCACTCACCGTGGAAATTGCCAAAGTAGCGTTGGATCGTCTCCGTCTTCACCACAAAGGACTTATCAGGAGACGACAAGCCAGCGGTCATATTCCATGGTGGCGCCTGTCATGGTCATTGAGACCGACACTGTGGAAGAACAACTCAACAAAATGAAAACCCTTCTTGACGCACTCATGAAGGATAAAGAGGAAAAGACCAAACAGATTGCTACCTTGACGAAAAATTTGGGAAAACGGCCTACGTCGTCATATCTCAGTGACAAAAGTGACCACGGTAGTGATATCGGCGATGATAGTGGGAAGCCAAACAAATCAGTTACCGCTAAAGACATCTAGGAAATGATCTCGAAAGCTTTCAAAAGTCAATTCGGCGGGAGCTTTAATTCGGGAAATCATCGTTATATCAAGCCTTATAGCAAAAGGATCGACTGCATGAGAATGCCCACCGGCTATCAACCACCGAAGTTTCAGCAGTTTGACGGAAAGGGCAACCCCAAGCAACATGTTGCTCATTTCATTTAAACTTGTAACACTGCGGGTTCTGTGGGAGATCTCTTAGTCAAGCAATTCGTCCGTTCGTTGAAAGGCATTGCTTTTGACTGGTATACGGATCTAAGCGTAGAGTCAATCGACAGTTGGGATCAAATGGAGAAGGAATTCCTCAATCGATTCTACAGTACTAGGCGTATTGTAAGCATGACGGAGCTCACCAACACAAAACAATGGAAGGATGAACCCGTCATCGACTACATCAATAGGTGGCGCGCGTTAAGCCTGGAGTGCAAGGATCGTCTCAGAGAGATTTCAGCTGTGGAGATGTGCGTACAAGGCATGAACTTGGACTTGGTTTATATTCTTCTAGGAATTAAGCCGAGGACATTTCAAGAACTGGCGACTCGGGCTCATGACAAGGAGATCACCATCGCAAGTCATGGGGGACAACTATTCCGCCACTAAAACTAATGCAAAAAAAAAAATGGAGGATTCCCAATAAGCTATGGCCACCGTCAAGGTCAGGGTCAATTCTCCAGTAAAAAAAAAACAAGGCCTTCGTCAAATATTGGGGGCAAAGAACACTCCTAAGCAAGAGGGAAAACTGCAACTCCAAACTCCTAAGCAAGAGTCTAAACGGCAAGTCCAAGCTCCTAAGCACGAGCCTAAACTGCACCCAAAAAAAAAAGGGAATTCAAAAAAAAAAAAAAAAAAAAATTCCCGCACACAAAAAAAAAACTCCCCCTCACAAAAAAAATTCTCACACACGAAAAAAAACTCCCCTCACAAAAAAAATCCAAATCCAAATACCAACCCAAATTTCTTTGGATGAACTACGTTGGCTTGATCTTGTGGAATAATTTATTTATTATTACAAGTACGTAGGCAGCTTGAATCTTGCTCAAGTCCAGCCACACCAAACAAATGAAAAAAAAAGTTGTTTCAAAGTCCATATATTGGGGGCATCAAGAATACACCAAATTGTATTCTTGCTCTTTTTCAATGTCAACTTTGAAGTAAAACTCAAGACTTGAAAAAAAAAAAAAAAAAACTTTCAAGCAATGAGTGTCTTCAAAGAACTAATACGGCGAAGATTTGGAGAAAGCTTTTAAGCACCACATCGTTCGTCAAAATTATTATCAACAACTGACCAAGTCTCGGAGAAAATCATTGTGGCGAAGATTTGGAGAAAGCTTTTAAGCACCACATCATTCGTGAAAATTATCATCAATGATTGACTAAGTCTCGGAGAAAATCTGGGGGATGAGATTTGGAGAAAGCTTGCAAGGACCATCTTCTTGTTTATGTAATACGACGAAAGATCAAGGCAAGCTCGCCGTAACTTCTCGGCGAAAGTCGTGACATGATTATTTGGAGAAAGCTCTCAAGCACCAAACATCGTCAAAAGGGTCTTCTAGTATTCCTAGTAACGCGGAATATAATGAAATTCGAATCCAAAGTGAAAGATGGAATCTCGTCGAGAGACAGTTTAACAACTTTGAAAAAGTTGACATTGCGTCGATGGTGTGACGAACGAAGTACATGTGACGAGTTTTCAATTCCTTGCCACCAGCCGTCTAAGTTCGATGGAATGTCATCGATAACCAACACTCAGCAAAAGAACTCGTTATAGGAGGGAAAAAGGCGTGCTTGACTTCGATATTTGCTCTGTCGCCGGCATTAACGAACGTCACGAGATACTTCTTGCTCGTCTTTTGAAATTTGCTCATCTTAAAGTGCTCTAGATCGTCTCCTATGACAATTAACCGAACAAATTATTCTCTTTTAAATTCACAAAAAAGGGGGTGAAATAGTGTGCGTGTTGATTACAAGTGAGCATTCAACAAAACAAGACAATCTGGTACACCATCAGCTCATTAGAAAAATCAATATCCCTTGATTATTTAATCAAAAATCAAAAGAAGCTATTTAATGCTCCTGCAAATTCAGCAAACCAACACATAGTCAAACGAATGGCAAATTTCAACTCAAATGGAATTCTTGATTATGACGGTGACCGGTGGTTCCATTTAAGTACGTCGACGTCTTTCCGTGGTGGTGGTCCGGGATGTCACCGATGAAATAATTCGGTACAAGTAAGCAATGGGCATCGGCATCAGTTCCGTCTCGTCGTTCCGGTTGGGGGCAGATTCGTCGTTCCGGTTAATAAGAATTTGTGGTGTTGACAAGCAAAGGCGTCAAGGTTTAATGGCTATGGTGTAATTCGTCTCAGCTACCACACGGATGACAGGGCTCGATCGTCAACAAATAAGATGCAGAGAATGATGAAGATGGCGTAAGTCAAGTGAGACGGATTCAGAGGCGTGTCACTATTGGCCGAGCATTACACCGGTCAATGAGGCGGACCCAATGTAAATCTCATCGTCAAACCAAGCGTCCACCCCGATTTCGCAGTTCACACGCCAAGGAGGGGTGAATTTTGAACTTTGAGAACCGAGGACCGTGCCTAGTCAACGAGGAGCACTGGGCTCACGTCATTGATACGAAGCTTTGGCTTGATACGAAGCTAGATCGGCTCGGAATTCGGTGAAGGTGTCTACTGGTCACAGGAGGTCTCCAGAATTTTCGTCGTCGAAAGCTGCGGCAAACTTAAATCCTTGCACACCAATGATGATAAATTGTGAAACCCTTCTTTTCCCTTTATACATGAGCAAAAAGACGGAGTTTTGAAAACGAGATATCGTCGTAGTCGTGTTATGGAAATTCATGCCACAAAAAATACTCCATATATCTTTTACTTTGAAAGCTACGGAAAAGAGTGGTGGGAAATAATAATAAAAAGTTTTATTACTTTCCAATGACATGAATTTTGACGTCAAAGCAAGGGCCGAGAAGTCAAATGATCAATAGCAAAGCCACTAGACGGGTATACGCTGACACAAACTTACTATACGCGACGTACAGAATCTGATCAAAGTCGAGAAGCAGACAGAAGATTAAGTCCAGACAGAGTTTAGTAACAAAACTCAAAGAGTCGAGACCCGGTCGTGCCTAAACACTTAAAACGTGTACATGACCGAATCTCGAGGGGGCAATTTGTAGGCACATAAATTTTGTATAAGTGCCACGTCGGAAGTCAAAAGTCAAAATGTTGACCCGTCAAAGGAAAATAAACTAATATAATTGATTTGGACAAAATTATATTAAATTAGTCCATTTTAGTTATTTTAAATCCGGCTCGCTTATTTAAGTGACAAAACCCGTCAAATGGGTCAAATTCACTAAGACGGGTCAATCTCGCCTAGATGGGTCAAACATACTCAAATGGGCTTAAATGACTACCAAGTTCAAACCCACTAAGTACTAGGGTTCAAGAAGTTCTTCTCTATAAATACAAGGGTTCATCTTCATTTAAGGGAAATGGAAAAAGGATGAGACAAAAGCTCAAAACTACAAATCTCATTAAATCTTTCTACAAAGGTCCCATTAAGTGGAGAAGCCAAGGCTTTCATTTCTTATAAATACCCCACTTAGCTCTCATTTTGGGACTAATCACAGAGAATAACAAAAAAAGAACCACCACACAAACACAAAAACTACACTAGAGAAACAAAACCTCTCTAGAACAAAAACCTCTCTACAAAAACATCTTCCAAGAGAAATATTTAGAGAAAGACTACTCTACAATCTGACGTCAAGCATCAGAGGAGAAATCAAATCAAAGGAAGGAGAACGAAGTCTTCAAATCAAGACCCTCCTTTAATCCGTCTATTCATCCAAATCGCGGAAATCGAATCAGTAGAATAACTAGTAGTTTGTACCCGAAATCATTTAAATTAATAAAAATTTACTTTGTTGCATTATTTTGTGTTTTCTCTACTTATTTGCAGATCTACACGGATTTATTGTTACAACTAGTTCTAAAAAATTAGGATTTGAAATAATCACAAACAATTTTTAGGGTTTACTGAATTTCAAAGATGATTAAGTATAATTATTTCAATTAAATATGAGAATAAGTCTTGAATTCATAAAATTAAATCAAAATCAATATTTGTTTCTTCTAGTTTATAAGTAAATAATTAAAATAAGGTTTTTTAATGTGGTGCTTTGTCTATTTGTTTGTATTTTCAAAATGAAGAGAGTTAAAACGACTCTTATTACGTGTTTTTTCGCAAAAAAAAAAACAGCGTAATGAAAACTTCCAAACTCAACCCAATTCAAGCCCACGAGTAGACAATGTTCCTGGTTTAACAAATAATGAAGAGCCAATAAATTCTGATATTCCTGATCCTAAAAGTAATATTGAGGATTTAAATGATGGTGAAATTGAAATGGAAAGTAACTCAAGTCCTATTAAGGAACCAATTTTAGGTAGATTAACTTAATTTGATATTGCTTCTCTTCAAAACGATCCTGGGCTAAGGAGAAAGTTGGCTGATTTTCACATTAACGATCGTGATATAATAAGATGGGAGTATATTCGAAGAGGTCCTTGTCAGCCTTGTGACTATACATTTCCAAAAACAAAGCGTAATTTTGTCTCTTCTTGATTTGAAAAGTTTAAACCGTGGCTAGAGTATAGTATAGAAAAGGATGGGGCATATTGTTTTGTATGTTACTTATTCAAGAGTGACACTACATCTGGAAGGGAAACCTTTGTTAGCAAGGAGTTTAGAACTTGGGGTAAACCTAAAGCACTAGATAAGAATGTTGGTAATCCTAGGAGCGCTCATAATAATGCTATGAAGAATTTTGATGCTTTTAACAAACAAAAGTCTTCTATTTCTTGAACTTAATAGCAAAACGTGACAATTATGCAGCAAGAGTTATTTTGCAAAAGTCACCTGGAAATTTTATACTTACCGCTCCTCCAATTCAAAAGGATATTGTTAATGCATTTGCCAAAGAGACCTCCAAAAAGATACTTGAAGAATTGGATGGTGGTTTTTTTTGGTATCCTTCCTGACGAGTCGGCTGATATATCTGATAAAGAACAAATGGCTCTTTGTATACGGTATGTTGATAAATTGGGACAATTGAAAGAAAGACTTTTGGGTATTGTGCATGTAGGTGAGACAACCTCATTGACACTTAAAGCTGCAATTGATAAATTACTTCTTGAGAACTTTCTTACTCTTTCGAGTGTTAGAGGTCAAGGTTATGATGGTGCTAGTAATGTGCGTGGCTCAATTAATGGTCTCAAAACATTAATACTCAAAGAATCTTCATGTGCCTATTACGTCCATTGTTTTGCCCATCAACTTCAATTAACTCTTGTTGCGGTGGTGAAGAAAAGTGTTGATTCCAATGTGCTTATTGATTCACTTTCCATTTTATTAAATTTAATTGGAGGATCTCCTAAACGAAAAGACATTCTTAGGGGAAACAAGCTTAAAATGATGTAAAAGCATTGCAAATGGGAGAACTTGTCTCTGGAAGTCGCTTAAACCAAGAGAAAGGCTTGAATAGACCGGGTGATACTCGTTGGGGGTCTCACTTTAAAAGTATTTTGCACGTGTTTGATCTATTTTCCACCATTCTTGATGTTCTTGATGCTATTGGAGAATTTTGTGATGGTATTGAGCTTGTAAAGGTGGAGAAGTTAGCATATACTATGCGAACATTTGATTATGTCTTTATTAGACAATTGTTGATCGTTATTCTTGGGATTACTGATGTGTTGAGTTTAGCTTTACAAAAGAGAGAACAAAATATTGTGAATGCTATGACTCTTGTCAATGTCACAAAACGAAATTTGCAGAAGATTAGAGATGACGGGTGGGATAATCATATGGAGAAGGTTACGTCATTTTGACTCAAACATGAAATTCTCGTTCCTTCCATGAGTGACATGTATGTGGTTCCAGGGAGGTATAGACGTCGTAGAAAAGAAATCAATAATCTTCATCATTTTCAGGTTGAAGTGTTTACAAGTTTGGTTGGTCAAATTTTGCACGAAATTGATAGCCAATATGATGAGGTTAGTAAAGAATTCCTTGTATGCATGTCTTGCTTCAATCCTAATGATCGGTTTTATTCCTTTAACATCAGCAAGTTGGTTCAACTTGCTAGATTCTATCCTAGTGAATTTTCAATTAGTGACTTGCAACATTTGAATATCAACTTGGAAATTTCATTGAAGATGTACAACATGATGATAGATTTTGGAGTTTAAAAAGTCTAAATGAGCTTTCCATGATGCTTGTGGAAATGAAAAAAGATTTGGAACACACTAAGGTGTACTTACTTCTTAAACTCGTCTTGATTCTACCGGTGGCGACGACAAGCGTGGAAAGAGCATTTTCGGCGATGACCTATATAAAAAATAAAGTTCGCAATAGCATGGGAGTTGATTTTTTGAATAATAATTTAGTTACTTTTATTGAAAGGGATTTATTTTGTACCATGACCGACGATGAGATTGTAAACCATTTTCAGAATATGAGAACTCGTCGGTTACGATTAGATTAGATTAATAAACTTTTAATTTTGTAATTTGAAATTCTATATCTTTATATTATTATTTTGTGATACAATTTCTATTTCGATTGTACTATTTTTTTTCCCGCTACCCCACTTTTGCAAAGCTGCCTCCGCCCCTGTTTGTTATGCATGCATAAGATCCACTTAGTTTTATGAGTAAACTAAATTAATATGTTATTAAAAAAATTTTAATAATTGGTTTATGAAACTTACAAGCGGTATCAAGAGCTAAGGTTGTTGCATGCAAAATCGATTTATAGTTTTTTCGAGTTATAAGTAACTTAAATTAAAACTAGCTATTTGTGATTTATAAGATAAAGTTACAAAATCATCTGAATGTTAATATATTCTGTTCCTAATGTGATTTTAGGTCATACTGATGATTTATGAAAATTTGTATAGCTCAAATATGATTTTTAGTGATTTTATTACATTTTAATTAGTAAAATGGTATTTAAAGTACTAAAAATAGCTAGACTTATTTTCTGACCTTGAAATTTTTACTCAACTTCACATGAATATTGTACTTAATGTATGTAAAATGTAGTGTGAGTTAGCCTAATTCCTCATTATTTATGATTTTATATGATAAAAATGGAATAAAAGAAGGTAAAACGGTTAAAACTAGTTTTACTTTGAATCAGGCCATGAAATTTTAATATGTTATCACATGCATGTTTTTATCACTGTTTTTAAAATTTGAGACGAATTAAATTTCTTTTTTCTGATTTGTGAATTTGTAATGTAAAAATGACATAAATAGTGACTATTTTAGCAAAGATAACTAAAATAAATTTCATGGAATGAGAAAATTAAATTTGGTTGCATTTATGTCCCACCTGTGACAACCCTCGCGAATGCGAAAATATAAAACATACAAGCATGTGAATTATATAGCGGAAATAGGTAGTTTTAAAAACTTTTATACATGCAAGTTAAATAAAACGAGGAGTGTCAAAATATTACAACTAAAAACGGAAATACAACAAAGAGACGGGGTCTCTTAAAATGTTAGCAAAGAACAAGTGTTTAGCAAAACTAGCTAATATCGTCTAGAGGTGAAAACTTCCAGGGACAACGCCTGCTAGCTCACACCCGAACCCAAAATGGTCAAAGCAAAAAGCCATCCAATGCAAACAGCCTGTTCATTAATGAAAAACATGAACGCCACAATCAGTGGGGAGTAACTCCGGGTTTTCCCAGCCATATCACATTAAACGTACATATAAGGAAATACAAAAGTAAAATCATGCATATATAGATATACATATGAGATACGATAAGGATAGATAGGCAATTCGATAGATAATGGTAAGATCATGTGGAAATCGAATCCAAAACCATCATGTTATTCAAAGACTCGGGAAAGACACTCTTAGGCAACCGAATACGCTCACTAGGACTTGCATCTCACCGTTAGCGGTATAAGATTGATAAGATTGAGACTCGACAGACCAACCAAGTCAAGTCATGCGATGATCACAATAAATCCAACATATTATCATCCATTCATGAACCCATACATAGACGGTGCCCAATCATGCAATGACCATGCATAATATCATGAAATCACGCATTCAAGAACGACACAAGACGACATCTCACACGGTAAATGAAACGCACTAGCATCGTGTACATGGCAAGTATGATTAACAGGCATCCACGGGATAAACATTTCCCTGAACTCATACACGATGCTACATTTCGTATATGTAGACTAATTTCCTCCTGGTAGCACGACGATAATAATACGGTACTAGTCTAAACCTGGCCAGGATCTCGGAATATAACGTGTTCCGATTCGACATGCGATAAAACGTTTCGCATCCAAGACTCGGTCTTACAATATATATGCCGAGTACCCCAAATTCGGTAGATCAATTCACGAAAGAGGCGGAAAAGAGCTCAAGCCTCATAACAAGCGGTACGCTACATGCAAATAACACCACCTCGCAAGTACACAAAATTTGACGGCCGGGTCGAACAACGCATAGCGTTCAACTCCCAACAACGTCGTCGTATGCCCACTAACACATGTATTTAAGCAGTAGGATACCTCTCCGTTCCGACATTCCAGCCTTACGAACGGGAAGGTAGCCAAGGGAATGAGAGTACAAAGCACAAGACAAAATAGTACTCAAACCGTAACATTTGTAAAAACCGACTCGAAGTGGGACATAGCAAAAACCGTCACAAAACATGTGATACAAGCGAATGAAATATCATATATCCGAAACATGAATATTATAAGTCACTACATAAAATTATACGATAAACGGACCATGCGAACTATTATAAATTACGAGTTTTAGAAATTAGAGGAAAAGATCACAGCCGTGTTCCGGGCCGGTCAGGAGGGAGGCGGCCGGTGGGCCGGCTCAGAACACAGGCAAAAACCAAAAAGCATCCAAAACAGAGAAATGTGTTCCAGGCCGGTCGATGGACCGGCGGCCGGTGGGCCGGCCAGAAACACCTCTTCATACTAAATTCCAAATTTTCCAAGGATGTTACTGGTGTGTTCCAGCTGGTGGGCAGACCGGCGGCCGGTCGACCGGCAGGGAACACCAGTTCACCCGTGAGCCTTCCTTTCTTAGCCAATTCATTTCAATTCTCAAATACACTTCTAATAATCATCAACAATCAATATACAACATCAACATTCATCATATAACAACATTCATTAATCATAACACGATCCCTAAGCTTCTAATCGTATTCTAAATACGATTTCTAGCATATAAAGCATGTAAAACACGTAAATGATACCGAGTAACCCTTCACCGTTACCTTTAAGCGTCTTACTAATCGTCAAGCTCCTCTTCAATAAGGTAATAGTCTTTGTCGGGATCTTGGAGGTCACCACCTACAAATAGATCATAAAAGATGAATAATATTCATCTTGAGAAAGACGGAAAGATTGAAAAGCGAGAAAGACGATGATTTTAATATCAATACGGATAGAGGAAGGTAAGGGGAGAAGAATGAGACGAACTTACGTGAATTATAGCAAGTAATGAAAGAGCTAAGATGATTCAAAGATCGAAAAATGCTATGGAGGCAAGGGTTTCTTAAGGAGGAAGAAAAGTTTGTGTTTGTGTTGAATGAAATAGGTTAAGGAGTATGAGTGGAATATGAAAGAAAAAGTCAAGGAAAGTCAAACTCGCCTTAAGACGGGATTCTCATGGAATCTCGCGAAAATTCCAAATACGAACTCGGAAATTCTAAATTCGACTCGGAATAATAAATTCTAAATTAAAACTTAAAATTACTGAAAAGTATTCGTAAAATATTTTCATTATAAAAATAGGGTACATTTCCGGGTGTTACAATCACCCCACCTTTTAAAAAGTTTCGCCCTCGAAACTTGAGGGAAAGAAAATATACCTTACTCGAAAAGACTCGGATATTTACTACGCATAGAAGCTTCAGTTTCCCAAGTCTCTTCTTCGACATTCGCACTTCTCCACAAGACTTTCACCAAAGGAACTACTTTACTTCTCAACTTTCTATCCTTACGATCTAGGATACGGATCGGCTTCTCTTCAAAGGATAAATTCGGTTCAAGCTCGGGCAATTCAACTTGAAAGACATGGCTTGGATCACTAACATACTTCCTCAATTGAGAAACATGGAATACATCATGAACCTTAGCCAAATTCGGCGGCAAATCCAACTTATAAGCAACGGCACCAATCCTCTCTACAATATCAAAAGGTCCAATGTATTTAGGGCTCAATTTACCCTTCACACCAAACCGTTTAACACCCTTCATTGGAGATACCTTCAAGAATACTTTATCACCAACATCAAACTCTAAAGGCCTTCTTCGGATATCGGCATAAGACTTTTGACGGTCTTGAGCGGCTTTCATTCTATCACGAATGACCTTCACATTATCAATGGTTTCAACAAGAACATCGGGGCCTAAATCACGATTGTCACTCAATTGATTCCAACATATAGGACTCCGACATTTCCTTCCATAAAGAGCTTCATATGGAGCCATCTTAATCGATGCATGATAGCTATTGTTGTAAGAAAACTCCACCAACGGTAAACTCTTTTCCCAACTAGACTGAAAGTCAAGAGCACAAGCCCTAAGCAAGTCTTCTAAAGTCTGAATAGTCCTCTCAGTCTGACCATCCGTAGCGGCATGAAAAGCAGTACTCATCAACAACTTACTACCCATGGCCTCTTGTAAAGCTTTCCAACATCTCGAACAGAATCTCGGATCTCGGTCGGATATAATCTCCAAAGGAACACCATGGTATCTCACAATTTCATCCACATAAGCCTTTGCTAAACGATCCAAATTCCAAGTTTCTTTGATCGGAATAAATCTAGCACACTTGGTCAATCGATCAACAACAACCCAAACTGCATCTTTACCTCCAACGGTCTTCGGCAAAGCCATAACAAAATCCATCGAAATAGATTCCCACTTCCATAGCGGAATATCTAAAGGTTGTAGCAATCCACCTGGTCTCTTGTGTTCAATCTTCACTTGTTGGCAAGTCAAACATCTTCCAACATATGACACAACATCACCCTTCAAGTTCGGCCACCAAAACTGCAGCTTCAAATCTTTGTACATCTTATCACCACCGGGGTGAATAGAATAAGGGGAAAGATGAGCTTCATCAAGAACGCGCTTCCTCAAATTAAGAGCATTAGGAACAAATAAACGACCATGGAAACGAAGAACACCTTCATTATCAAACTTGAAATCTTTACCTTTACCTTCAAGAATCTTGGCTTGGATAGACTTGTAGGTAAGATCATCAACTTGCCTTTCACGAATCACGAAGAAGAAGAAGAAACGGCTCGGCAATCATAGCACCAACATGAACAAATCCACGCTCTACAAATTCCAAACTCAATCTTCGAAACTCGGCACAAAGATCAACAGGTAAGACATGCAAAGCATTCAAAGCATGAGAAGCTTTCCTACTAAGAGCATCGGCAACAACATTAGCCTTCCCTTCATGATACAATAACTCAAAATCATAATCGTTCACCAATTCCAACCATCTTCTTTGCCTCATAGTCAACTCTTTTTGAGTAAATATGTACTTCAAACTCTTGTGATCGGTGAAGATACGACAATGAACTCCAATTAAATAATGCCTCCATACTTTCAAAGCATGAACAACAGCGGCCAATTCTAGATAATGAGTAGGATAGTTCACTTCATGAACTCTCAATTGCCTAGAAGCATAAGCCACCACCTTCCGATTTTGCATAAGAACACAACCTAATCCCATTTTAGAAGCATCACAATAGACATCAAAGTCTACTCCATCCTCAGGCAAAGTCAACACCGGAGCGGTAGTTAACCTCTTCTTTAATTCTTGAAACGCATTTTCACAAGCTTCATTCCATAGGAATTTGGTTTCCTTCTTCAACAACTGAGTCATAGGCCTTGCAAGCTTAGAGAAATCCTTGACAAATCTTCGATAATAACCAGCTAAACCAAGAAAGCTTCGAATCTCTCTAATATCAGTCGGACTCTTCCAATCAACAACGGCTTCAATTTTAGAAGGATCCACCATAACACCCTCTTTAGAAATAACATGCCCAAGAAAGGACACTTTAGGTAACCAAAATTCACACTTAGAGAACTTAGCATACCACTTCTGACGACGTAGAACACCCAAAATAATCCTCAAATGAATAGCATGCTCATCTTCGGACTTGGAGAAAATAAGAATATCATCAATGAATACCACCACACACTTGTCAAGATATTCACTAAATGTGCGGTTCATTTGATCCATAAAGATAGCAGGAGCATTCGTCAATCCAAAAGGCATTACCTTGAATTCATAATGGCCATACCTCGTACTGAAAGCGGTCTTTGGAATATCAACATCTCTAACCGGAATTTGATGATAACCCGATCTCAAATCAATCTTCGAAAATGTAGAAGCACCCTTTAACTGATCAAATAAATCTTCAATTCTAGGTAAAGGATACCTATTCTTGATTGTAATCCGATTCAATTCACGATAGTCGATACACAATCTCATAGAACCATCCTTCTTCTTCACAAAAAGAACAGGAGCACCCCAAGGCGAGGCACTAGGTCGAATAAAACCTTTTTCAATCATATCATCCAACTGCTTTCTTAACTCTTTCAATTCAGAAGGAGCCATACGATAAGGAGCTTTGGCAATTGGACCAGAACCAGGAACAAGATCGATGGAGAATTCAACGTCACGCTCGGGAGGAATCCCGGGCAAATCTTCGGGGAAACACATCGATTTGAAATCTCGAAACAATAGGCACGTCCTCAATACTTGGCAAAGAGGTATTTGAAGAAGTCACCACACACAAGAATGCTTGGTAACCTTTTCTAACCATACTTACCAACTTCAAAGCGGAAATTAAAGACACACCTTTACGGGGATGAGATCCCTTATAGGTTATTTTAACACCTAAAGGACTCTTTAAGAAAATCTTTTGATCACGACACTCGAACCTAGCATGATACATAGCTAGCCAATCTATACCTAATATAATATCAAATTCGCCTAAAGGAAACTTAAGAAGATTCGCGGGAAAGATAGAACCCGAAATAGATATAGGTACATTTGTAAAGGGTTGAACAAGAGATAATATCTACGGAAGGTAAGGATTATGGGAGTATCCTCACTAGAT
>JAIUZE010006229.1:0-17627 GCA_022085475.1 Heliosperma pusillum | reverse complement strand
TGGGAGAAGAGTTTGCCTTTGGTGGAATTTTCTTATAACAACAGTTATCATGCTTCTATCAAGATGTCACCATATGAGGCTTTATACGGTAGGAAATGCCGTAGTCCGGTTTGTTGGGATCAAGTTCAGGATGATCATATATTGAGTCCCGACATAGGTACTGAAACGATTGATCAAGTTCAAGTCATTCGAGAGCGAATGAAGGCCGCTCAAGATAGACAGAAATCTTATGCCGATGTTCGTCGTCGACCACTTGAGTTTGATGTTGATGATCGGGTATTCCTTAAAGTGTCACCAATGAAAGGAGTGAAACGGTTGGAGTGAAAGGAAAGTTGAGTCCTAAATATATTGGACCGTTTCGTGTGCTTAAAAGAGTGGGTCCTGTTGCTTATCGTCTGGAATTACCTCCGAACTTGAGTAAAGTTCATGATGTGTTCCATGTTTCGCAATTGAAGAAGTATATCAGTGATCCGAGTCATATTATTCAAGAGGAAGTATTGGACTTGGAACCTAATTTGGCTTTGGAAGAAAGGCCGATTCGTATACTTGAAAGGGCTAACAAACAACTTCGAAACAAGGTGGTACCTTTAGTTCGTATCCTTTGGCGTTGTGGAAACGTCGAATCAGAAACTTGGGAACCCGAAGCTAAAATATTAGCTAAATATCCCGAGCTCTTTGCTTGAGGTAAATCTCTTTCTTCCTTTCCCTATTTCTATTCGATTTATTTTTCGAATATTCCGTTCTTTCTATCGAATATCGAATTTAGTAGTAGATTATTACTAGAAGTTTTAGTTAGAAATTTTAGGCATAGATAGTAGAATTATTACCGAACTAAAAGCTTTTGGAAATATTTTATGTTTTCAAGTATTTTACCGTCAAGGAGTGTTGAGACTCGTTATTGGAGACGTTCGATAACTAGTTTTCTCATTTATTGATGCGAAAATGTATCTTTTAAAGTCGTTGATTTGGGACGTTGATGTTCTTAACAGCTGACGAGAACCTTCCGCCCAGTGATAAGACCCTGTAATTTTATTACGAATATATTTTTAACAGTTTTGAAATAGACCTACATATATGTTACTTTCTTTCTTCTAAGTTTCGAGGACGAAACTTTTTAAAAGGAGGGGTGATTGTAACAACCCGAAAAGTACCCGATTTTTCTAGTAAAAATAGTTACTAACACTTTTTAGTAGAACTTAAGTTTTTGAAATAGGAATTTTTGTTCCGAGTCTTATTTTGAAATTCCGCGTTCGTATTTGGAATTTTTGAGGAATTCCATGAAAAGACCGTTTTTAGTCATCTTTGACTTTTCTTGACTTTTAAGTCGTCTTTGACTTTTCCTTGACTTTTTAAAGTCGTCATTGACTTTTTCTTGACTTTTAAGTCGTCCTAAACTTTTCTTGACTTTTAAGTCATCTTCGACTTTTTTCGACTTTTCAGTCAACTTTGACTTCCGTTGACTTTTCCCGACTCGTCTCATAAGTATGAAGACCGAAATTTTATTTAAAAAAATATATTTTTGATTTATTTTTATTTAGATTTATTAAGATTTATCATAATTTAATATAATTATTTTGAATTTATTCGGAATTTAAAGAATAACTTTTACGGTTTTAACAGAACGTCATTTAACTATTCCGACTATCGCAAAACCCGAAACAAAATCGAAACTCGACTTTGGCATGATGTCACACGACATGTATCGTTTTCCACTCACAATTAGATATTTTAATATTTGATTAAACTAATCAAAAATATCTAGAATTTATTAAACTGTATCGATCGGGTTAAACGAAAATACGCAAAACGCTCCGAAATCAGGACCCCGACAAGCTCAAATCACACGGGCACTCCTTGCTTTCTCTTAGACCTTGATATTTTCATTATTTTTCATTACAATATCATAATATCTTGATATTTAGTTTAATTAACTTTATCGTTAATTATATTTAATCGATTACCGTAAAATAATTATTAAACGCGAGTCAATTACGTAACTACAATTTCAAAACCCGACATCCAATTTTGCCTATAATTACACGGCTCCACTCCACTCTTTACTCACTAACAACTTTTCATTTTTCAACAAATCAAATTAAGATCAAAATATCACTTTCTTTAATCGTTCTTGAGTGTTCTTAAGCGTTCTTCAATTGTTCTTCATCGTTCTTGAGCAAAACCTTCATAAAATCTTCATTTCTTAATTAAATCCGTCCTAACTTATATTGCTAGACTCTCCTCTTCGCTCCTCATCTTCACGTACGGTTTTATTTCAATTCCGACAAAATCGTTTTCAACACTTTAATTATGGAAAATCATATTTTAAGTTCTAATAATGTTTTTCTTGTCTTTTCTTATAGGGAAAGATTTTGAAGACGAGTTTGGAGACTCGTATATCTTGGGTGAAGATTAGTAGAAGGGTTTCTTATTATATACTTCTTATTATTTTGGTGCTAAGTGGTTTTGCTAGCTAAGGTAACGATTCCGAGTTACTCGACGGATATATGTTACATAGCTTTTATTAGCTTTTGTTTCTTTAGTTTTTGGTTCATCTTTAGTTTTGGTTCATATTATTATGATTCATGGATTTTTAGTTAGTAACATGTTAAGTAGTGGTTATTATTGTGTTTTATGAATTTATAACATGTTGGTTGTTTTGATGAATTTGGATGATTTTTCATAATAATGATTTTTGGTATGATGGATGGTTAAATTGGTTGTTAAAATGGTTGTTTGATTAATTAAAACATGTAAGAAACAATTTGGGGTGAATGGTGGTGGTGGCCGGAAATGGGGCTGTGAACCGGACCCAAACCAGGCCGGTTCAGGCCGGTCCAGGCCCGGTCCAGGCCGGTCTGGGCTGGTTCATGGTAGGTCCGGGTTTTGGTCTTTGGGTTGTGTCGATGTTTGATTGTTTGGTTGTTGTGTTGACGGGTTTTAATTATGTTAAAGCATGCGGGAAATTATTAGAAACGGTTTTTTATAAAATCGTTAAAAAGGCCAAAACAGGCCCAAATCTGTCCGTGGGGCCCAGTCCAGGCCCGTGTCATGTTGGCCCAAAAATCAGCCCGTGGGTCCCACTTTGGACTTGTGACGGTTTTTGGAGTTATCGTCATTTTATCGTGTTTTGTAATATCTAGCAAGTGGGAAATGTTAATAAGTAAAATATTTAATTAAAAAGGTTTTTCATAAAATTATTATTTCTCACATGTTAGAAATTATAAGACGAAATCGTAGTTTAATTTAATATCCTTTAAGTCAAGCGGGTTTTGGTATGATATAATAATTCACATGTTAGAAGTTAATAAAATAACAGGTAATGAATATGTTGATTTTATTTCTATGTGATAAAGACTCTGCTTCTAGCCGGTTTGATCCAACGGGTTTGGTCAAACTAAGATCTAGTCAGCCCCGATTTGACTGATGACCCGTCGCGGGACTCGGGTCGGGGATTTTGTCTTCAAGTAAAGTTGTGTTTAATTATTGAATTAGCCTTAGTAGATATGAGGCCGAATAATGAATATTTTGATTATTATTTATATGCAATTAGTCACATGATAGGATGTTTTTCCCGTGACTGTTTTGATTATATGGTTGGTGTCGTGTTGACTAAGTACCCATAGAGAATTCCGATTATATGGCATGTTAAGTCGTATCTTGGCCATGTTTTAAAGGTAACCTCTGAGTTAAGATATTAGTTTGGTTCGGCCATGGTAATTCTAAATGAGTATCTTGGACCATGACATTGATAGGTCCGTACTGTCTTTAACGAGTATATAGTTCATGGTTAATCGCTTTTGTGTCTCGGCTTGGTGGGTTTATATCCAAGTCAGGGCATGGTTACCTAATCCACTTTGGGGATGGAGCCAGCTTAAGTACTAGCCATCTCTGCTTAGGGGGTCGCCTAGTAGATTTTCTTGTGTACTTCTGGTCACGAGACGGGGAATGGAATAGCTGTTGTCGCTAGGTCTGATCAGTCTAGGACTAGGATGTTTTCCTACCTTGTGGTATAGCCTCGAGTTACAGAAGTCGACTATTGACTGGACTAAGAACTTATGCCTGTTTGTAGAAGTATTAGTCTTTCATGTTTGTATGATTCTATGAGTTCTAGAAGGTGAGATGCAAGCCGGCTAGGATGGATAGAGTTTGGATTACCGGTTGTTAACTGATTCACATGATTACGTGTTGATTAGGGTTTGAGTGTATCACGGCCATGTTTCTGAGAGGAACCTCTGAGCTAGCAGACCAGCTTCCCTACCTCGAGTTATAGTTTATTATCGGTTTCACATGATAGCTTTCACATGCTAGGTTATTTGTTAGTTATCTGTTTCATAACATGAAAAAAAGCATATCATATATGTTAAGGTTTTGTATTTTCTATATACATTGCTTTTATGTTTTCATGTTTCATTAAACTCGACATTTCGTGGCTGGGAGAACTCGGAGTTACTCCCCACTGACTGTGGCTTCCGTGTTTATATTTAATTCGGTCGAACAGGTGGTGAATGCATACATTGGGTACATTGACGAGCTAGCGAGCGAAGTATTACCTTGGACCTATATTCGGTTCTTAGATTGTATATTATTATACACTCTTTTATTTCTGTATTTATACGGGAGATATGTCTCCCGTTTCAGATACTTTTATTGTATAATATTCTTTCCGTTTTGTAATTACCCTTTTTATTTATGACACCTTCTTTATGTATTTTTAAATTATTTTTTTTTTCTTTCCGCAAATTTGCGGGTGCCCCACAGTAATGGCAAGGTACCAAGCATCCAACCCATGATGTGGGCATTGCCTTTGGAGCTCCTTGTACCTCTCCCAAGCTTCATATAAGCTCTCAAGAGCTTGTTGACGGAATCTCGTGATTTTGCTCCTCAAAGTTTGAGTTTTTTCGGGTGGAAAAAACTTTTGATAAAAGGCAAGAGCCAATGTCTCCCAATTCGTGACTCCCATGGTGGTGCGATAAAGGCTATTGATCCAAAGTTTTGCCTAGCCCTTCAAAGATAAAGGGAAAAGTATTTCCTTAATTTGGTCTTGAGTGACACCCGTTTGGCGAATCATGGAGCAATAGTCACAAATGTTTTGCACATGCAAATTGGGATCCTCCAAAGGACTTCCCCCAAATTGCTTCCTCTACACAAGGGTAATGAAAGCTGTTTTGATCTCAAATTCCGGAGCGGTAATTTGAGTGGTGGTGATACCGGCCGGAAGCATAGCCGCGGTGGACTTGGAATGATCGGAAAGTTTCACCATCTTTGTAGTTGGTGAGGGTGGTGGTGATGATGATGAACTAGAAATCTTCTCCTTTTCAAGATTTTCCATATCGTCTAAGTAAGACTTTATGGCACATTCAACTTGCACGTGAGAAGTGGCGTCTTTTACTTCTTTCCCAAAGCGTCGTCTTCTACGAAAGGTTTTCTCGGGCTCGGAATCCGGTGAAAGTAATTCTTTCTCACGAGAAGACCTGGGCATAAGGCAAAAATATTCAAGGAAATTGGAAGTACGGTCTCAAGGAAAAAGTGTTTCTAAAGACAAGAGAAAAATGATAGAAGTCTACAAATCAAAAACGAAATAAAACCGTACTCCCCGGCAACGGCGCCAAATTTTGATAGGCTATGTGGCACACCTAATAAAAGAAAAATATCCCTAGACACAAATTAATGTAGTACGAGGGGTCGAACACAAGGAGACGGGAATATCGCAATGAAATGCTTATGAATAGACTACTGTCAAGGTCGGTTTAATGATTGATTTGGTTTTGATGTTTAGCAAAGAATGATGTAAATTAAAAAAAATATAAAAAGAGTCTAGGGGAGTCGGGTCACTCATGAAAATACGTAAATGCTCATGTTAAACATAGGAATTCTTAATAATTTTAATTGTTTAGGCTAAAGACACCCATCTCTCGATATTAGTGTCAACCTTAGGTCGAGTCCTAGAGAACTTTCGTTATGACTAGAGTCGTCCTACTACACATGCTTAGTCTAATCCGATTCCATGCCTCTCGACTTATAGAATGAATTAACAAATTTATTCAATATAATTGGCCAACTAACAAAGATTCACAAAACAATACAAGCATGTGTTAGTGACAGGGTCGTCGCGTACCCTAATCAAAGATAAATAACCCAGACTAGGCTAACAACAAATTAATGTAATTAGGGAAGTAAGGGGTCGATCTCGGGGAGACGGGAGATACTTGTGAATAGTTATGGTTAGAACTCTACCTTGGACGATTGGCAAATGTTGTCACTAGTTACTAGACGCTATAATAAAAATGATAACAATACAATAAAGAAAATGATCTAGGGAAGTAGGTTCACACATGTAGATTAACATATTGATGAAATTGGATTTAGAACATGCAAGTAATTCATTGTGAGTTCGTAAGAATGATGTGTTCATTACAATCATAGATCAGATGGTCTAGCAGGCTTTTAGGCGATTTACTAGGTCTTAATCTACCATGTCATGCTTTGTCTATTCAATTCCCGTATCTCTACCTTGGAAAAGAATTCCATTCTAGTCAATGATTATGGCCAAAAATTGTCAACTATCGTTATAGTCCAAACATGCATAGACACAATGTTTTAAAGGCTCAATTTCTTTTATCCAATTATCATCTTTTAATCAATCTAACATGGCTACCTTACACCCTAGAAAGGTGACTACTTATGCATGATTAACAATGAAAGAGAAACTAAGATTATAAAACTAAGAACAATAAACATGATAAAGGAAATACTAAAAGAAAATGAAACTATAATGTAAAACGAGAATAAAGATTACCGGAAGGGATGAGCAAAGATTGAAATGGAACAAGAACTTGAATAGGAAATACAAACCCGAAAACTTGAGTTCCAATTACAAGTAGAACCATACAAACTTAGAGCTAAACTAAACTAAACTAGAGAAAACTAAAACTAAACTAAAACTCAGAAGAAAATGAGAGAAAGAAGAAAAACTAAACTAAAGAGAGAAGAGAAGTGTTTTTTGTGTACATCTTAGTTGTGTGGAGGATAGGCTATTTATAGGGTTGAGAGGCTGCCAAAATGCGTCCGGATTCATGCCCATTAAACAAGCCATTAAGCCTTGCATTAAAGAGAGGGAGATGACGTGAAGATGCATACGTCAGCAGACTTCCCCGATCGGGGAAGTGGTAATCCGATCGGGGATGTTGCACTCTTGGTCAATTGACTATCGTTTGATCTTCCCTTGGTACGTGACTTTATCTACCTTGACTCCATTGACTTTAGATTCGAACGGGGACGTAACTAACACCTCTTGGGCCTCATTTCCTCCCCTATTTGGGCCTGATCATGTCCCCAAGGGTTAAGGGTCGGAGCATGAAGTTTGAGACGACTTTCGTCAACGAATAGCAAAACCATCGCAACTTGTGCATATGAGCTCGGAATGACTTGAAACTTTTTCCCTTTGACTCGGAACCTCTAGATCTTTATAGCATGCCATATTAACCTCGCGTAATCGTCCTTCTTAGCTTCTCCTTGCTCATATTTCCTTCAAATGACGAGATTTGAAGTAGAAACGACTAAATTCCTACAAATGACATTAAAGCACGAGAAATACTGCAAAGGAGAGATTAGCTCACAAAATCACTTCTTAAAGTGGATAAACCATATCAAATCGAGCTCAAATGAGGGGATAAAATCATACAAATATTCACTTATCAGTTAGAAACAATTTATCAATATTAATTCATCCTTATTTTAACAATTACAACTTACTAATTATGCATGGCTTCCTTAATCCCTAGACAAATGAAACTACTCACTCATATTGATAATTAATCTAATAGTAATTGATATAATAAGCATTATGATTATGAAATTATAAAGAAAAACAACTTGTTAATAGAACGTGCTACACTAAGAATTACTACTAACAATTCTAATGTAAATAACAATGAAAACTTGATTAACTAGTGTTACGATTAACTAAATGACTTGTAAGGTAAATTACGAAAGTGAATACTAACATAGAACTAGAATTTGATAGGCTATGTCGCACACCTAATCAAAGATAAATATCCCTAGACACAAATTAATGTAGTACGAGGGGTCGAACACAAGGAGACGGGAATTGCGCTATGAAATGCTTATGAATAGACTACTATCAAGGTCGGTTTAATGATTGATTTGGTTTTGATGTTTAGCAAAGAATGATGTAAATTAAATAATATTAAAAGAGTCTAGGAAAGTTGGGTCACTCATGGAAATACGAAAATGCTCATGTTAAACATAGGAATTCTTAATATTGTTAACAGTTTAGGCTAAAGACACCCATCTCTCGATATTAGTGTCAACCTTAGGTCGAGTCCTAGAGAACTTTAGTTATGACTCGAGTCGTCCTACTACACATGCTTAGTCTAATCTGATTCCGTGCCTCTCGACTTATAGAATTAATTAACAAATTTAATCAATGTAATTGGCCAACTAACAAAGATAAACAAAACAATACAAGCATGTGTTAGAAACAATTTATCAATATTAATTCATCCTTATTTTAACAATTACAACTTACTAATCATGCATGGCTTCCTTAATCCCTAGACAAATGAAACTACTCACTCATATTGATAATTAATCTAAAAGTAATTGATATAATAAGCATGATGATTATGAAATTATAAAGGAAAACAACTTGTTAATAGAATGTGCTACACTAAGAATTACTACTCACAATTCTAATGTAAATAACAAAGAAAACTTGATTAACTAGTGTTACGATTAAGTAATTGACTTTTAAGGTAAATGACGGAAGTGAATACTAACATAGAACTGGAATTAGAATTACCGCAATCGAGAAGTATAACTCGGAAATGAAGAACAAATAACCCAAATAGCTTGAATGAAAAGATTGAATTACAACTTTGAAATGTAACCAAGTGGTTGAACAAAGTAATAACCAAATGTTTAACTAAATATGAAACTAAGAGAAACTTGTGTGCTTAAACTAAGGAAAATGTAGGGAGAAATATGTGTGAAGATAGTGTAAAAGATGATGAAAAATATATCCCTAAGTGTCGAAGTCCCTCTCCTTTATATAGGGAGAGGGTCTTGAAACGTATGCATTTACAGAGCCCAAACCCCGATCGGGGAATGGGAACCCCGATCGGGGTTCCACTAACTCGACTATTATTGCTTAATTACTCAATTAAATGCTTGAGGAATCCTATGATATGCCTTTAAGCTCCTTAATTTTCGTTTAATTGCTTAGTCTTGGCATCTTATGAGCATCCAAAGAGCATCCTAATGTTGAGTTGTGGACTCCTTAAATTGGGCTTCATTTTTCGGTTTCTCATTTGTATATCAATCCATTTCACAAATCTTCATGCTTGGGCTTGCCATTCTCCATACTATCCTTCCATGGTTCATCTTACTTCCATTAACTTGGTGTACTTTTGGTGCTTCCTAATGTGCTAGGAAAAAGCGTCTAAATGCTTAGATTCCTGCAAAACGTAGCAAAAACGAGCAATGCACCTTGAACACGTAATTAGCTCACAAATATACTAAACAAGGTATAAAATTCATGTAAAATCGAGCTAAATTAGGGAGTAAAATCATATAAAAACTAGACATATCAATCGGTTCTAGTCTTGCATTATCATAGTTGTGAAACTGTACATTGATGTTACTTGATTAATTATTGATAATGATGATAATGTTGATTACCAAGATGATTGTGTTGTTGATTATGTTGATGATTGTGACTGAGATTGGTGGAACATTATTGGGAGATAGTTCTACACCCCAGGTTTTACCTCTTGTGACTCTTGTCACAAAGGACATGTGCACATTAATGAGTCAAGTTATGCTCGTTGCGATGAGCGGGGATATTGATGTCCAGTGATGCGTTCTGGCATCGGCAGGGATTACCCAGAATAATAGGAATTCAATCGGAGATTTTGATGTGCATTGCTGCGGTATGACATCGGCAGGGGTTACCGTTACGATGGGTACTCGGTTGGAGATGAGATTGGTCTTTTGATATGATTGTGTTGTTGTGTTGTTTTGTTTGTCTTTTATTTTATGTGTGATTGTAATGACCCCTTATTTGTTTGCAAGACTGTTGTGATCCATCGGGGAATGGTGAGCAAGAGTTTAACATGTATTCCTTTTGAGCATGCTTAGTGTCGGATGGGATTGTCGCTGGACATTGAGTCATTTAGCTCCTGTTGTGTCTTAGAGATGATCACTATTTATTTACATATTTTATGCTTCCCTTAGATACATAAGACTCGATTTATTGTCTTTCCTTACTTTTTTCTATGCGATTTTAGCTAGAATATCGATTCTGCCGCTTCTATTATGTTTTAATGCAGATTGGATGCATTTGGAGCTTTTTGAGTTGGTATGAAGCATAGCGGAGTCAGATTGTAGAAGGTTAGGCACGGGAATCGAGAGCGGTGGAGAAGAAATGAAGAAAAACGAAGAAACAAGTCATCTGAAGGATGCTCGATCGAGCAACATCACCTTGCTCGATTGAGTCGGGCTGACGTGTTGCTCGATCGAGCAGATTCACCTTTGCAAGATCGAACAACCTAGTGTTTGACAGCTTTCAGATTTCCTAAATTAGTTTTTTAGTAATTAGATTGTTATTATAAAAGGAAAACTCGTCTTTCACAATTAGGGTAGGCTTTAATATTAGAAACTCAAGTTTTGTTTGTTTTGCGACTAGATTGATTCATCAAGACTATTGTTTTTAGTTCAAGCTTGTAATCGGTACTCTTTAATCTTCCTTTGTTATTCAATTAGTTACTTTCTAGCTCTTTAATTATTCTTTGTTAATCCTTTCATTATTGTCAATCATGTTTACTTTTTTTATTATCGTTGTTATCAATATCGTTATGAGTAGCTAAATTCTTATCTAGGGTTGAAAGGAGATCTAGGATTGTTAGAAGGGATAGACTAATTAATTGAATTGCAATAACATGGTTATTGTTTGATTATCGTTTTAAATCTAGTTGCTTAATTACAGGCCAGGATTACTTAATTAGTCTCGCAAATTAGGATTAACACCGATCGGGTTATGACTAAGATAGGCTACGATAATTGAATAGAACTCGCATAATGATAGCGATCGCATGTTAAACTGTAGATATAAAGGGCTTAATTGAATCGAGCCATCTTGTGACCTTAGATAACTTTATTGCATGATAGTTGATTGCACCCTTAACCCTGAATTATTATCCTAGTGAACCTGAGACCCTAGACTTTTAATCTTATTGATTTCAACCTTTTATAGTTATTGTTTGCTATTAGTTTAGGAACACAAATCAAAAACCACGAAAATGTTACTATAAAAGACGAACCTAGTTTACAGATTAGAATACTACTGCCTCCCTGTGGATTTGATACCTTACTTACAGCTGACTATTAGTTAGTAGTGAATTAGGATTACTTTGATTAAGGTGACCCGACGCGACTTTTAATCTTACTTACCGCTGACTATTCTGTTTGTTTCTACTCAGTTTGTCTTTTTTTTGTCTCAGGGAACCTAAGTTCCTTGACACCATTCTCATGCTTTTTTTAGTGTTCGTTTATGCCCAGGTGTTCCTGGTCCGATCTCGTACCCTACGATTCCGAACCAGAGAGTACTCTCCGAGCTAGACGAAACTTTTGGAAGGAAATTCAAGAAGCGGAAGACTTGAGTACGTTTGACACAGTTTACGCCGAATGTTTCACATAAAAACAATCCTTAGAAGAGGATACACATATTTCTGCCGCCACTACAACCATGCCTACTTTAAACAGCCATTCGGAGCCTACCGTTGCATCTATTACCAAGGGATTCAAACTCCCTACTACGGGTAATGGAACCTTTGAGATTCGTCCATCTTATATCACTTTGGTGGAGCGAAACATGTTTGGAGGAAGCACCACTGAGAATCCTGCGAAGCATATGGAAAAATTCACCAACTACTGTTGCTCTATTCCTTTAACGGGTGGGGTAACACAAGATCAAATCAAGTTGGTGTTATTCCCGTTTTCGCTACGAGACGGGGCAGAAGATTGGTTGGGTGAGTTAGATGTGGATGCACTTGGCATCACTGATTGGAATTCTCTGGCTCTTGCATTCTACAAAAGATACTTCCCGCCACAAAAAACAAACGCCATCCGAAGTCAAATTACAAGTTTCAAACAAAGTCCCACTGAGAACTTTAATGAGGCATGAGTTCGCTTCAAGAAGCTTGTCAAATCCGTTCCACATCATGGTTTGATACTTGGTTCCTATGCAACCAGTTTTACAACGGGTTATATCATGATCAGAGAGCATTGCTAGATTCTGCTGCCAATGGAAGATTCCAAAATAACACTAACGATGCTAATGCTTGGAAGTTGATTGATGAGATACACTAGTAGAAAAATATTTATTTGCGGCTCGTCATTTGAGGCGTTTTTGTCAAATAGTAACAATTAGAGTTAAGTGTTTTCATTTTTCTTTAAAATAACAAACATTTATTTGAGGCGTTTTATTAAAAATCGCCGCAAATAACTCATATAAGCCGTTTTTCTTAATGAACGCCTCAAATAGAAGGGCTTTTTTTATAATTTAAAAAAACAAGAAAAGTACCCAACACCCTCCGTCCTATCTCCTTCTTTACTTAGTAACTTACCCAACTATCCACGAGTATTTTTCCAAAATGGGGTTCTAAACACAAATAATTACGTAAATAGGTTGAATTACAAATTATTATCCCAAAATGGGTCCACGTCATATCCGAAGCTAGCTTCGGAAACCAGTCGCTCCCTCGCACAGCGACCTTGTCTAAGCTGCTACTTGTTCAAACACAAAGCTAAAATAAGCATTTCAGAGTAAGTCGCTCTCCCCCACAGCGACTTCCTCCAAAATTGGAAAAACTTGGCAAGTAGGCTAGTCGCTCCGCCCCAGAGCGACTGGGTCCAAAATTGGAAAAAGTTGGGAAATAAGCCAGTCGCTCCCCCCCAGAGCGACTAGATTCCAGTATAAAGCCAATTTTGAAGAAAATTTTTGATTTGTGTTTTTAGCCCAAGTCGCTCTGGGGGAAAGCGACTTGGTTGTTTGTGATATTAGTTTTTGGACTAAGTCGCTCCCCCCCAGAGCGACTTGGGCTAAAAACAGAAATCACAAATTTCCCAACTTTCTTTGTTCCTACAATTGTTCCTACAACACATTTTTCACAACAACATTTCAAATGGCAGGAAGCTTAAATTGTCATAAAAACTTAAATTGTCATAAAAACTTAAATTGTCTTACAAACTTAATTTATCTTACAAACGAGAAATTGTCTTAGAAACTTAAATATTATACAAACCTAAACGATAAATCTTCTCACTAAAAGCTACACTACTTTCTAGCTTGACGACTTCTCTTTGATCTTCTTGGTCCACCAGATGACTCGGCTTCATCCGTTTCTTGTATGGGAGAGAGGAATGTCATGTTTGTAGCTTGTGTTGTTGCATGATGAGTTGGACTTGGATGGGGATTGATTTGCGGTTGAATGAGATGTCCAAAATGAGCACTTTGCAAACAATGAAGAGAAGTATTTTGCATTTCAAGTAGCAAATTGAGGTAGTTTGGATCAATTGTAGGCGGCATAGTGGACATATAGTCATTAAGTTGATGGTAGATATAAGAGTGACCACCCGCCTATTTGAATAAGAAGTCATATTTGTTAGCATGTAATTATATTTGTTAGTGAATAAAATTTATAAATTAGATAGTAAAGGTATGAATCAAAAAAGAATAAAACTTACAAGAGTGTCCAAGTCCGCCGCACTAGGATTGTAGTGATGCTCAGTTATGAAATCTTCGGTTAGGGCATTATTTTGGGGACTAACGATGCGTCGAGTACGCTCCCGATACCATACCATATATGGATCATGATGGGACATGTATCCCGTGTATGGTACTCCCCCCTCCAACATGTTTTCCTTCCTATTTTCCCACTCCTCTATATAACTTGCAAACTCGGTTGCAAAATCTCTGTTATTTCCCCTTTTGTCAGTCTTGTGGAGGGTAAGAACCGTGTCACAGTCGGGTGGTATTGTTTGATGCCAACCAAATTGCCTAACACACCTATTAGGTAGGTGCATCTCAACAATCTCAAAACATATTAAAGGAGCGATAACAACCCACTCCTCCGGGTCCTCATAACAAATTTCGGGAAGATGTTGGAGGATGTCTTGTGTATAAGGTTGCCAATTGAATTGTGTTTCAGTCAGCTTATCAAACATATCCCTATAAGCCACAAGACCAAGCCTATGGTCCTTATACTTACGATCCACCAAAAACCATTTGCAACCCAAAGGATCTACTCCGGCAACCATTTGAGAGCCCAAAGGGTAGACTTCTCCCACTTGTTCATTCATAATTGAAGTAATTTGGGGACGACCTACGCTCAATCGTTCCCAAGCCCATAATTGAAGAAGGACTATAGGCCCGGATATTTCACTCTTCCCCCTTCTACATGCTCCACACAAATTTCTATATAAACAAGCAAGTGCGGCGGAACCCCAACTATACTCGTCTATCTCATCCAAATCCTCCAATAATGGCAAGAAAAGAATACAAACCTCATTCCCGCTCTTATCAGGAAAAATCACGCTCCCGATCAAAAATAGTATATAGGCTCGAACATAGCGATTAAGGGTTTCCTCGTCCGCATCCGGTGGTAGACCCGAAAAGTTGTTGCCACTTAACCAACTCAACTTCAATCCCAACCCTTTTAGTTCTTGTCTATCTGGCCTAAGTCCCAACAACTGCTCACACAAAGCGGGCCAATAATAGTCACATTTCCCCGTAACCGGCTTGCCAACTACCCGCAAACCAAACAACACATTCACATCTTGTAAAGTCACCGTGACTTCACCAATGGGAAAATGAAATGTGTGGGTCTCCTCCCTCCACCTCTCAACCAAAGCGGTAATCAAATCCGGATCGGCATACAAAAAAGTAAACCTATGAACTCCGTGAAACTGAGTCTCACTGATGAAAGCACGAACTCTAGGATGAACATGGAACTCGGTTTTTGCCCTCAAGTGTACCCTACATTTTAACGGACCTTGATCCTGCATGACACAACATATGATAGATTAAAATATAAATATACAGTTAATAAGATTATCATGTAGGATTGAAATTTTTTTTTAAAATACTTACCACTCCCTCCCATACAGCTTCACTTCGGTGACCCGCTTGTAATGTAAGGATTTCGGGATTAAGTGGACCCGGATCCATGAGACCTACAACATTAGTAAATCGGAGATTAACATTAGTATTTATACATTTTAAATGGTTAATATATACATTAGCAATAAGTGTAAAAAAAAAAATCTACCCGGATCCAACTTCACGGTTTTTTAGAGGACATCCTCGCTTATTGTGTCCTTTTCTACGACACAAGGAGCAGGAGTATCTTACGTTTGTTGAAACTTCGTCCATCTCATTGTGAATTCTTTTTTTTTTAGGACGACCTCTAACTCTTTTCATATCCAAATTAGGTAAAACAATTTCACCTTCCCAATTAGGCCAATGACGTTCATCAGGTACCGGATGAAAATTAGGCTTGTAAGAACCCAAATACTCTCCACAAGTAAAAAATGGGTCAATATATTGCTCCGCCGATAGATTGTAAGTTCTACAAACCGCAGCTACATGAGAACATGGAAAATGATATATTTGAAACTTGTTGCAAGTACAAGTTCTCTTAGACAAATGAACCGTTTGTCTATGTCCTCCCTTTCCAGCTGCTCTTTGACCTCTCCCAGTTTTAACTTGAAAAATACCGGTCTCGTAATTATAGCACTCAACTTTATGATGTGCTGCTTTTGCAAAATTCTTTTCAAGAGCATTGGTGACTACGGGGGAAATTTTCAACCCATCCATTAATCTCGACTTTGAAAATTCTCGTCTTTCAACAAAGTAAGAATTGACTCTAAAGAAGGTTACTTTGACAAGAGCAGTGATTGGTAAGAAACGAGCTCCCTTTAACACATTATTAAACACCTCGGCCAAATTAGTTGTCTTGATTCCATACCTTAAATGGCCACCGTGACAAATGCACCACTTTGATAAAGGTAATCTATCTAACTCAGCTTTGGCTTCTTGACTAAGTTCATTCAACTTTGCTAAGCCACTATTAAACTTGATGGGTTGATGTTGAAAAGTTGTCCAACTAAAAAACTCTTTCAATTTTGTATTTTTGTATCTTGTATTGATGTTGGAAGCATGGTGTCTTATACAAAATCTATGAAATGCAAATGGTTCCTCCCACCCAGAACCTTGTTGATTCATGGCATTTATGATACCCGTATGTCTATCAGATATTACACAAAGACCTTCTCTTTGTGTAACCAAACATCTAATACAAGCCAAAAACCATGACCAAGTATCCGTACTCTCTAATTCAACAATGGCAAAAGCAAGAGGGTATAACTGATCATTCGCATCAACACCCATAGCAATCATTAAAACACCCTTATACTTACCATACAAATGAGTCCCATCTATTGTTATTATGGGACGACAATGAGGGAACCCCTTGATTGATGCTCCAAAAGCCCAAAAAACTCTACCAAATATGACCTCGTTGTCATCGTGGTCATCGTTGTCATCGTCATACTCTATCTCATAATTTACAAATTGTACAACAGTACCAGGATTAGCTTCTTTCAAAGCTTCAAAGTAACGAGGAAGCTCCCTATATGACAAATCCCAATCACCAAATATATCGGCAATAGCTTTTTGCTTAGCTTTCCAAGCCTTCATATAGGTGATCTTGTAGTTATATTTATCAATTATTATTTCAATAATAGCAGTTACACTCAACCCCCAATCTGCCTCAACAATATTTCTAATGGCATTACTAATGAAAGTTCTTCGCAAGTTTCGGTGGTCTATAGGCATGGTGTCCCCCACACATGAAATCTCATGAGGACCCTTATAAGTCACAATAGAAAAAGAATCATCAAGTTTTTTTTTTTGGGTGGCTCTTAAAGTCCAATTACATCCTACCGGTCTTCTCCCACATTTGTATGTCACCGTTTCAGGTTTTGACTCATGAATTTTGAAACTTTGATTCACACTAAGATTGTAAGACGTAACTACTTCCGTCAAAGATCTCTTATTAGGAAATGTTTGACCAATACAAAACTCTCCCCGAACATCATAGGGGACAACATTTTTCCAATTAGCCCAATTATTCCCTTGTGTTTCATAAACTCTAGGAATACTAGTGAATTCCGGATTTGGAGCGGTAGGAGTAACAAGATCAGTGCCATCCTCATCCTCATCATCGTCATCACTAGCATTCTCAAGTCTTAGATCAGAATCATCATCAACTTCATCCCTTTCAATATTACCGTCACCAATCTCTACTCCGATATTATTTGTTAATAACGACACATAACGATCATCACCAAAATTGTTGAGAAATAGATTGGTGTCATTTAACAACCTAGTAAATGACACATTTGATACTACATTTGCATTACTAACTTGAGATTGTGGAATTGGTACCAACTCAATATAAATGTCCATGGAACCCGCCTTTGAATGACATATACTAGCCCACATTGCTTGTAAAGACCGATCATTGTCAAGAGAAACAACTTTAAAA
>JAIUZE010006228.1:0-42770 GCA_022085475.1 Heliosperma pusillum | reverse complement strand
GTTATAGCTAATGAAGCTATAACTTCATAATTGAAGAAAGTCAATGAGCATTTACAATCTGATGCTAAGGCAAAAGAAAGTGTTATCCTTGATCACGAGAAAGTAAACTCCTTTCTCTCTCAGCAATTGAAAGATATAAAGGCTGAATTCTCCCAAGCCAAAAACCAACATAATGAGGAGAAATTTATCTTGAACAAACGCTTTAACGATTTTCGTGAAAATTTCAAAAAGAACAATCCCTCCATAGACACGAATGTAGATCATTCGTCGCGTGAAAAAGAAATTCAGTCTTTGAAGGAATTGCTCCTACATGCACGAAAAGTTCATGATAAATGGGAAGGAAGTCAGAAGGTCTTAGACTTCCTTACCGAACAATCTAATAATAAAATAAAGATGGGTCTAGGTCATGAATGCTATAGTCGTAGAGACCATGATAAGTGTAAATCCACTCCTTCTGACCGTGATTTCAGAAGAAGGAAGTATGTCAATCTTTCAGAATATCTGATTTGCAATTATTGTGGTCACAACGGTCATGTTAAAGATAATTGTGCTAAATATGTCAACGACAACAAAAATCAAACTGAGTTTGTTAAAGAACATGACGTGTCTAGTGTTAATGAGTCTGAACCTGAACCTCAACGTGATGAGGTTAGAAATAATGAGTTTAGATGGTTTTATGACATAGCTTTCGATTACACATCTGTACCTTCAAAACCTAAATCTTATGTGAATCAGAAGCAGTCATTTAAACCTAATGTGCATCGTAACAATAATCACTATAATAAACCTAGACAACCCTATGTTAAGAAGAAAAGAATCGTTAGACAAGTATGGGTTAGGAAGGATCAAATACATAGAGTCACTAACCACAAAGGACCCAACTTAGCGTGGGTACCTAAAAACTGTATTTGATTCTCTTGCAGATAATAGTGAAAAAAAATAATCTATGGTATCTCAACAGTGGGTGTTCGAGACACATGACCGGAAACAAGAACATTTTTCTTTCACTAGAACCCTTCAACGGTGGCAAGGTCACCTTTGGAGACAATAAGAAGGGTAAGATAATCGGCGTAGGTAAGATTGGTATATCTTCTTCACATGCTATTAATAATATATATCTGGTAGATGGTCTTAAGCATAACTTGCTAAGTATCTCTCAATTATGTGACAAAGGAAAGCCGTTTTTCATTCAAATGTTTGTCGTATCATAGTTGAAGGCACTAGTAATGTTATCTTAGAAGGTCTACGTAAACGGAACGTGTATATGATTGATTTAAACAAAGTCACTACAAGTTCCTTTACGTGCATGAAAGTCACTATGGATGATTCATGCTTGTGGCACAAGAGGTTTGCACACATCAGTCCAACGATTTTAAAGAAACTCAAGTCTTGGAATTTAGTTGAGGGTCTACCCTCAATCAAATTCGAACAAGAGAAGATGTGTGACTCATGTGCCCGTTGTAAACAAGTTAGATCTTCATTCAAACCGAAACGAGTAGTAAGTATAGAGCGTCCACTTGAGTTGGTACACATGGATTTGTGTGGACCTATGAAAGTCAGAAGCCGCGGTGGATCAAGGTACGTATTCGTCCTAGTAGACGACTACTCAAGGTACGTATGGCCTATCTTTCTATTTACTAAAGATGAAACTTTCGATGAGGTTGTAGTACTAATGAAGCTCGCCCAAAACAAGTATGATAAAAAGTTAGTTTCCATTCGTACGGATCATGGCACCGAATTTGATAATCAAGCTTTTATAGAATAGTGTAGGGAGAATGGTGTAGGACATAACTTTTCTGCACCACGAACCCCACAACAAAATGGTGTCGTGGAACGTATGAATAGAACATTAGAGGACATGGCCCGCACTATGCTCTTGTGTAGTGGCCTTCCTAAGAGTTTTTGGGCTGAAGCCATTAGCACTGCATGCTATGTGCACTATAGAGCTATGATGAGACATATTCTCAAAAAGACTCCCTATGAACTTTTAAGAGGGAGAAAACCCAATATAGCTCACCTTTGTTGCTTTGGGAGTAAATGTTTTGTCCATAATAATGGAAAAAGTAATTTGAGCAAATTTGATCCACGAAGGGACGAAGTTGTGTTTGTTGGTTATTCTAATCATAGTAAAGCTTTTAAAGTTTTTAATAAAAGAACTTTGTGCATAGAAGAAAGTGTTCATGTTGTATTTGATGAAGATAATGTGCCTGAGCAAGTTGAACAGAATGAAGAAGAAGACATGAATGATCCAGACTTTCGCCTCACGAGGGAAGACGTGCCAGAGAATAGTGAAGAAGTTATTGAAGGAATCAATGATGAACTTGATAAATCCGCAAATGACCTTGAACAGAGAACTGAGACAATTGTTGATGATACGAATGTCTCTTCTCAAAACAAGGAAAAGGAAACTGAAGTTATAGCTGATGATGCTATAACTTTGAACCAGGACCAAGATGATGTAACTGAAGTTGTACAAACTTCAGCTATAACCCCAGAGTCTAACTCAGGGGGAACCAATCTTGATTCTGAATCATTTGAGGAAAATGAGAGTTCATCAGATGGTGATGAGCCTAGGAACTTTAAAAAATGGAAATATAAGAGTTCTCATCCTATGGATAGTATCCTAGGAAGTTTGTATAAGGGAGTTCAAACTAGATGAACTTTGAATAACTTTTGTTCATTCTATTCATTTTTGTCTACCATAGAGCCCACCAACATCAAAGAAGCACTTGCAGAATCCGACTGGATTGTGGCTATGCAAGAGGAGCTTCAACAGTTCGAACGCAATAAGGTTTGGCACCTTGTGCCACGTCCTAATAATCGAACTGTGATTGGTACTTGATGTGGTCGTTATACACCAAAAATAAAACCTAAGTCTACTAACTAAGAAGATAGCGGAAGTAGGGTCGATCTCCACAGGGAGGAAACTAATTAACTGAAATCTAAATCTGCCAGTAACAAACTAGGGGGTTTTAAAATTGGTTTTAACTAAACTAAATAAGATTAAAGAAGAGAAATAAAGATAGGAAATAATATGAAATAAATCAGATAAAAGAGAATATGCTAGGATTCGGTCCACTGCAATATCGGCATCTACGGGTCAACTAAGTCAGTCAATCTATCAATGAGAAGGGCAATGGTTTTCTCCTCTCGGTCTCAACCACCCTAGGGATTTTCCTAATTAACTCTCGTCCTCTTAGGAGGCACCTATCAATTCTAAGCAAGCCTTCCCTTCCAATCTCTCGATCCAGGTCGGGGTTAACTACCTAGCCAGTCTCCTGCGTGCACTCATTCGACTTAACCTCAATTAAATTGCTTAGACTGATTCTCATATTCAAGACTAACTAAAATAATCTATCCTAACATGCCTCTACTACAGTTTCCCTCATCCTAACATACAAGAGAATTAGCTACTCATGTTATTAACGATGCTGACAAAGACGATTGAACATATGACATTAGACATAATAGAATCGTAATTAACAAGCATGAACAATAACAACGCAGTAATTAAGAAGAGTAAACAGTAATTAAGACTAAAGGTTAAGAAGTAAAGAGAGAAAAGAAGTTTACAATCTTAGCAATCCGGCGTAAAGAATAATCCACGTCGATAAACCCGAATGTAAACCAAAGATTAAAGAGTTCAGAAACTAATGAAAGATTAATGCTAATGATTCCGAACCCTAATGGTTCTGAATCCTAATGATTCCCAATCCTAATGATTCTCAATTAGAGTCTTATATAGTGCATAACACGACTCTAAACCCTAATTAAGCTACGGACTTAAGGCCCGTGATAAAATCCACTCGATCGAGGGAAAATACCCTTTGATCGAGGTCTTTATTTGAGGGAATCAGTCGATCGAGTAACAAGTCTACTCGATCGAGCAAATCTTCAGCAGCTGCCACTCGATCGAGCACAGAACAGCTCGATCGAGCAACTCTTCACTTCAATGCTCCTCGATCGATCAAAAGCATAGTCGATCGAGGTCTTCTGACTTGGCACATAGTGTGAGTCATGGCTTTGGACTCGATTGTGAGCGGTTTCACGCTTTCCCATGCAAGAGCTTCTGTTCCGTTCCCTCCATTCTCCTAATTGCATGCAAAGTGGACTGTTTTGGCTCGGTTTCCGCTACTACACAGCTTGTACCTACAAAATAGTAATGAAAGTACAAAGTAGCCAAATAGGGGCATATGGCGATATAACATCACTTAAATGACATAGAAATGCGTGCATAAATGGACTAGAAAGTCTATATAAAATACACGCATCAGTACTCGATGGGTATTCAGAAACAAATTAGATGACTCAGGAGTTATAGTTCGTAATAAGGCTCGATTGGTCGTTCAAGGTTATAATCAACAAGAAGGGATTGATTATGACGAGACATTCGCTCCAGTAGCAAGACTTGAAGCTATTCGCTTGCTCATCGCCTTCGCAACTCATAAAGGAATGAAATTATTCCAAATGGACGTTAAGACTGCATTTCTTAACGGTTATTTGGAAGAATAGGTTTTTGTTGAACAACCTCCTGGATTTTTGAATAGCAAGTTTCAAAACCATGTTTTTAAACTCGATAAAGCTTTATATGGTTTGAAACAAGCGCCTAGGGCTTGGTACGACAGATTGTCAAAAATTTTTATTACAAAACAATTTTAAAAGAGGATCTGTCGACAAAACCCTATTTCTAAAATCCGAGGGTTCTGATTTACTTGTTGCTCAAATTTATGTAGACGATATTATTTTTGGTTCTACTAACAATAAATTGTGCAAGTATTTTTCAGATCTTATGACCTCAGAATTTGAAATGAGCATGATGGGAGAATTAAAATTCTTCCTAGGATTGCAAATTCAACAAACTAAAGAAGGAATAAAGATTCACCAACAAAAATATGTCAAGGAGCTAATCAGAAAATTTGGCATGGAGAACGCTCATCCAATGGACACACCTATGGTAACTGATAAAAAGTTGACCTTGGACGAAAATGGTAAGTCCGTAGATGAGACTACATATCGAGGTATGATTGGTTCTTTATTATATTTAACTGCAAGTAGACCTGACATTATGTTCAGTGTGTGTGTCTATGCTAGATTTCAATCATGTCCTAAAGAGTCACATATGATTGCAGTTAAACGTATCTTGAGATATTTAATTGGTACATCTAATTTATATTTATGGTATCCACTTGAGTGTAATTTCGATCTAGTAGGATATTCAGACGCAGATTATGCGGGATGTTCTTTAGATAGAAAAAGTACCTCTGGATTTGCTACGTTTGTTGGACCTTGCATAATTACTTGGGGCTCAAAGAAGCAAAATTCGGTTGCGTTATCTACTGCAGAAGCCGAATATATCGCTGCAGAACTGGTATGTTCTCAACTACTTTGGTTAAAGCAACAACTATGTGATTATGGTGTTAATGTTGGTTGTATGCCTGTTTTCTGTGATAATACGAGTGCTATTGTTATTTCTAAGAACCCAGCTCAGCATTCTCGTACTAAGCATATCGACATTAGACATCATTTTTTGCGTGACCATGTAGAAAAGGGCAACATTAAACTCGAATTTTGTAGTACTGACAATCAATGGGCTGACATTTTAACAAAGGCGTTAGCGAGAAGATGTTTTGAGATTTTGCGGTTGGAAATTGGTTTAATCAGTAGCAATTAAATTCGTCATATTTATTTTGTGAACCTGCATGACTGGTTAGAATAAGACGAGATTGTATGACTGTGTCCGCATATTTCATTGCTAGTATATTTGTGTTTAATATAATATATTTTACGTGAGTATCTTGCATATTAAGTGTTTTATGAAAATTGAATTATGAACCACATATTTGCCAAAAATCTATCTTATTCACTTTCCTAATTGAACAAAAATTCTACCCTAGAATCCTATGTTGCCGAAATTTTCAAACAAAATCACCTTACCATATCTTTTTATTTACCAAATTCTATCCTTACCATATCCCCACAATTAATTACCTAAAATCCCTTTTCCTACCCAAATTCAAAAACAAAAAAAAAAACAAAAAAAAAAAGGAAATAGGGGTCTATGAGCCGGCACCCATGTGCCAAGTACAAAAGTACTCTTCCCAATTTTTACAACTCATAATTACCCATCACTTTCACCATCATAACACTTCACCAATTTTTTTTTAACTCTTTCTCTCCCTTTCTCCTTCCTCACGGCACCCAAACACAACAATAAAAATTACCCAAAACTTTCAACCTTCATCCATGGCTTCCACACGATCAAAAATCTCCAAAAACCCAAACCCCAAAACTCCTAAGCCTAGCATGCCCACAAATACTTCTCCTACTCCCACACAAAAATCACCTACCATGAACCAAACCGGGTCCGGTACGGGTCTTGAGGGTACAAAAAGAAGAAGGTTAAATAAGGGCAAAGCTAGAGTTTAAGAAGAAGCTACTACCGAAACTGTCGACACGGTTCCCGAGGTAACTACACGGGTCACATTCCGTGATTTTTCGCCTCAAGAAACATCTTCCGGGCTTGATAAACTCCGTCTCACGAAAGATGAAAGAAAGCTTGTAAACCGAGTTGCTCAGTACGGAATACATGGGGGTCGTCATTATCCGAAAGCTTGGTGTGACAAATATGCGGCTTTAGGATTCTTTACCGACTTTGTAAATTTTCAAGAATGGGAAACCGTGGCACAACTTTCGGGTCCAGTCTATCCGATTGAGGTAATCCAGTTTTTTGCTTATGTTTCGTTAACTGATGGGGTGTTGAATGCCGTTATTAATGGTCGTTCGGTTTCGATCTCCGTGACGGACTTTTGTACTCTGTTTTCGGTTCCTGATGATGGAATCAAAATCAATTCGAGTACGTCATGGGATGAACTGACGGACACGGCCAAGTTAGAGGTTAAGAAATATTTTGATGTTGGGGCTTCTTTATCAAGTTGTGTTTTGGCGGGGAGTGTGTCCCCAAAGTTAAAATTCATGTTAAATTTTTTGTGGAACACAATAATTCCGCGTCGGGGAGGACGGGACAAGATTGCATGTTATGAGATGTTGGTTGTGAAGAATTGGTTAGAGGGAAACCGGGTTAATCTACCTTTTCTTGTATTTTCTCGTATATCACAAACGACTTTTTCGGTGACCGAGGACAAGATTTATTCAACTCTTGATTTGCCCTACGGGATGTGGGTGTCACGGCTCCTTGAGTCAAAGGGGGTCGTTGATGTGAATAGTTATGGTGTTACCATCAAGGATGACATGTGTGACACGTTTTTAAAATTCATGAAGTTGGATGCTTGTGGACCGGAGTTGATGTTTTTGACCAAAGGGGGTTCGGTCGGGTTGCAGCCGGTTGGGGTTGATTTTTCGGGAATCGAGTCTAGGTTGGATATGTTTATGGGAAGTGTGATGGAGCGCCTTGATGCGCAGGACAAGAAGATTGATGCGGTTTTGGACAAGATTGTTCAAACCGTGGCATTGAGATCCACTAGCTCTACCCGTGCCCACGGTGGGTCGGGTGTGAATAGTGAGATGAGGGCGTGGATGACGGGTGTGGATGATTGCCTAGCAAAATTGGAGAGGAACATTGTCGATTGTCGACAAGAAATGTATAGGCAAAGGGATCGGATGACATATTTGGTAAGCCAAGGCGGTTCTTTGGTTAAAAGTGGTACGGAAATGCGTGAGGGGATGCGTACTATCTTTGATGCAACGGAGGCTCTTTCCTTGAAAGTTCGGAACTTTGACGTTTGCATCACCGCTCAAGCTACCCATGTGTTCTCGTGCCTTGACCGTCTTTCCACTCTCGAGTACTGCACACGGCAAGGTTATGTTGCACCCTAATCTCACCCGCCCACCCAACATGCCATGCTCTTCCTCTCCTTGTTTATTTGTTTCTTGAACTACTTTACCAATTCGGCCCATTTTGGCTTGTTTAAACTTTGTCCTATTCGGCCCACTTGGCAACTAACAATATTTCTTGTGGTTTGTAGTTCTTAATTAACATTTGCACTTGATTTTGCTTGTTATATATTGTTTTATATTGCGTATTTTGCATATCTATTTCTTGCCTTGACGTATGTTATTCTAGTCATTTTATATCCTTGTTCTTATCTTTTCAATGATGCCAAGAGGGGGAAGAAATGATATGATTTGAGTCTTTGCTTAAGCTTGCTCCTTGTCAAGACTCGTTATCTCTTAAAGTCTTTCAAGTTATAACTTTGGCTAAGTTGTTATGTTCTTGCGATCAAAGTTGCTATAACTTTGGAGTGCTTTGTTGAGGGGGAACCATACTTAGTCACTTTGTTATTAGAAATCATATGAGACTTGTCATCATCAAAAAGAGGGAATTTGTTGGACCAATTTTATAGTTTTGATAATGACATGTGTTTACGAGATAATGTGCTTTACTCGATATATCATATGCGTGTAATTGTGTGCTTTAGTCTTATTATAGCTAGCAACAATTATGAGAAGAAAGATCAAAGTTAGACATAACTTTGATAAAGACTGTGAGACAAAGTTATAACAACTTCAGGAATAACTTTGGAAGTTAACATGAAAGTTATAGCTACCAGGCATAACTTTAAAGAAAATCGCTTCAAGCAAGATCTACCTCAAGCAACACAAGACTCAAGATGGAGGGTCTTTGTGATCAAGATGAAGAGATGATCCGTATACTGAAGATCTTTGTGAAGATTAGATAGTATAGGTCGTCATTCGGTAACTATTCCATTCGAGAGATTTTATGTTCAAAGTTATAGCTTTAGCCTATGACTTTGGATGATAAATTATTGATGCATGATTTTGGAAATAAAATGTTTTGAAATGTTTTCAAAAGTGAAAGAGTATTTTTATATTTATCAAAAGTTTTATTAGAGAATATATTTATGAGATTCTATTGGTTAGTAATACAACTTATGGGTTGTCATGCTACCTAGGGTTTCTAATATATTCTATCTCAATTTGTTGTTAACCTAATTAGCCCACCTAGTGTTTGAGCCACCTAGGGTTTCGTGAAACCTAGTGTTTGTGCCACCTAGGGATGCGTGCCTCCTAGGGTTTCGTGAGCTAGGGATTTCAGCCTCCTTAGGTTGTTTCCCTTGTTTACCTAATCTAGGATTCTATTATATCTTTACAACAATATTTTGAGATATAAAGATAAATATATTTCTATAAGATAAACCAAATAATATTTTGAGATAAAGATATTTCTAAAAGATAAGCAAATATTATTTTATGGTATTAAAGATAAATATCTTTCTTAAATATTATGCTAGGGTTTTAGATCTACTATACTTCTATTTCTATAAATACTCCTTCACATATCAATTGAAAAGACGACATATACACGAAATACAAGAGCATCACACGGCACATATTTTGACTTGTATTGATTTTCCAAAATCGTTTTAAAGCAAACCTTTGAGCAAATATTTATTATTAGAGTTTGATTTTCAAAAGAGTCGTGCATCAATTATTATCAATCGCATGAGTGAAATACGTTATTGGATAATAGTACATCATTATAAGCTTACAATTCTTTAACGGGAATTTGTGTGAGTTATATTGTACTTTCTTATTAGCGTAAGATAGTATAGATTATTTAGCGATACTCACCTTGAGTTATAATCATAGTGTTGATTATACGATGGTTGATAATTTTTGTAATCTGTAGGAAGGTAATAAAAATTATTAATCGAGAATAGTGGACGTAGGTTTCAACGTGTGAAACTGAACCACTTCAAAAATCTTGTGCCTCTCTCTACTCTCTTTACTTTTCGTTATTTCGTTACTCGCATTTACTTTGATTAATTAATTAGTTGCTTTTAATTCATAAGATTGATGAACGGTTTGTCGCGTACTGCTCAAGCAAAACAATTTATAAAACCCAACTAATGCGATAGCGGAAGTCGGGGTCGAACCACAAGGATGGATGGGGCAACTACAAATTCGATCGCGTCCTATTCTAGCCTAACAAAGGTTGGATAGGAAGATTAACTAAAAACTAGTAAAAACAAGTAATCGCTAAATAACAAGGTAAAGACAATTAAGGGAAAACTAAGGTGAAGGGTTCACCTTAGGGGGATTTATGGGCTAGTCGGGTAATTAGCAAATGGGTAACAAATTCGAGTAGGATTAATTGCTAATGTCTCAACAATTAATAATCATCAACAAAGCCATCGCATTTGTCTCAAATCGCCCATATAAACATTAGTCTAATCATTTCTACCACTGTCGCTTAAGAAATAATCAAACCATGCTTGATAAAATGGGCAACTTTCGTTTACACATTTCATCAAACACTTAGTGTGCATATGGGTAATACCCAAATAATTACCACAAATATACTAATCACCCAACTAAATATCCCACATAATCCTCCCTTAGGCTCCCCCTAAACCCTAGAAGGGAACTACTCACACATGCTAAAGGAAATCAAACAACTAAAGGGAAAGAATAGTGAAATGAACATTATGCTATGGAGGTGAATAATTATAACAATCAAATGATAAACAATAAACTAGAAATGAAATTAAATTGCATAAATAACAAAAAGATGAGAAATTTATACCAACAAGCTTGTATTAGTGAATAGGGAGAATGTCTTCAACCCAAAATCCTCAATACAAACCCAAAACTGAAATAATTCTACTAGGAAAGACTAGATCTAACAACTTGAAATGAGAAATTAAGTTTAATTAGGGAACGATTAAGAGAGTAATTAGTGCTTAATAGAGGTTACAAATTATCTAGGGTTTTGTGCTAAGAGATAATGAAAAGCTGCCTACAAAATATTAGGGGAAGGGTATATATAGGTATCTCGAAAATTAAGAAAGAAATTAGAAGAGTTGGCGAATTTGCGGTGCTGTGTTCCTGGCCGGTCGACCGGCCGCCGGTCGTCTGGACGGCCGGGAGCACATCAGTAGCACCTTTTCTTCGTCTTCGAAAAATCTTCTAAGTATGAGAATGTGTTCCCAGCCAGGTGCCCGGCCGCCGGCCTCAGACCGGCCTGGAGCACGAATTACGCCCCAATTAGTTACTGATGTAGTGCAGGCCGGGTGACCGACCGGCCGCCGGCTGCCCGGCCGGCACTACCTGGGCATTTCTTCTCTTTCTATTCTTCTTTCCTTTGTGGGCATGTTGTCTGCGCCGGGTGGCCGGCCGCCGGTCAGTGGACCGGCCTGCGCCACCTGACTTTCCTCATTTCATTCTTCTTCTCATTTCCAAATCCCGACTCATGCAAGGTCTTTATGCACCGATTTCTTCATTTCCGCCTTAATTCCTGCAAATTGAGATCGACATTCATAGCGCGAGAAATCGGGAAGCAAAATGCAATCAAGGGCACGCAAATCCGTGTAAACGGACCAAAATGGGGACGAAAATGAGGGAAAAATGTGACTAATTAAATGCTTATCAAAATTCCCCACACTTAAGACTTACTCGTCCTCGAGTAAGTAAACAAAATTCGAGAACCATAAGTACCCTTATTCAACACTACACTAATACTAAGGCTACAACCTAAACTACTAATAATATCCGACGGTAGGCAATTAACGGGCCTCCTCCGTCCCTTCAACTCACAACGAGATACTCATGAGGTAGAGTACCTCCTTGCAAGGCAAGTAGGGGCTTGCTCAAAATCGCGACGCATCCAAATGAAAAACACGTAAGAACACGACAAAGATGCATCTAACAAAAGAAAAATCACATGCCTCATCCATGTGACGGAAATATCTAAAAGGAAAACCGTCTAAATAATGCATGATCCTTATAAGCCACTAATATCATAAAGCATGGAAAAATATTCGCCTCCTAGCGGTGCAAGTCTAATGAAAATTTCGAACCCCGTCTACTATTTGCTTGGCCAAAAGCGATAAAATGGAAGATGGAAATGAAATCCTCGTGACGTTATTAAGCACAATAGCATATGGAATTCACGTTTCTCAAATAAATGAGACACAAGGGTCGTCCCGTCTCACTATGCAACTTCAAAGGCAAATGATTCAAGAAGGATAAAAGGAAAATGAGATTTGAGTCTAAGTGCTTGCAAAACTTTTCATTTCAACACTTTGCTTTTTTTTTTTTTTCTTTTTCTTTCTTTTTGATTTGCATTTTGGTTTGCAATTTTTTTTTGGCATGAAAGCACACGGTTTCCGTCAAGGACATGCGGTCGGAACCAACAATAGAGGTATCCCCACCGTAGTGGCATCGAAAGGGACCCTAGATAAGGGTCCACTAGAATCCTTAGAAGTTCCGTTTTGCATTTCCTCGACGAAAACAAGAAAAGATGATAATTGACTCAATATTTTCAGCTTGTTTGATTTGTTTCCTTTGTTGAGCAAAAGTGGAAGAACAATGAATCATGGTTGGTTGCATAGCAAGAACGGTCACCTAAGAATCCTTTCTACCATCGGAATATTCACATCAATTGAGGTTGTCGAGGTGGAATAAGCGCAAACTCGTGACTCGGCATTAGTAGACGGGTCAAAACTCACTAGATATGCACAACCCAGGGCGTCTAAAACTCCACGATTAAGATGAACACTTTATGAATAAAAAAGTAGCAAAAAGGGACTATGCACATTCAACAAGTTTTCCAAAAAGACAATTATTAAAACATTTTTCTAAATGCAACTATATGCCATGATGCAATCTAGCATATATACAACTTAAATGCACATGCTCTAACCGACTATATGACACATAAGCTAATGCTATCTCCTAACAGCACACAAGTGGCACACACGCCAATCAACAAAATTCACACCATCGTCATCAACACATCCCGTCCTCAAGTAAGAAGGAAAGGAGATAAGGGAGAAGAGAAATAGGAAAGATCTCACCAAAGCGTCTTCATTTTCCCTTTTTCGTGCCTCATATGATGTGGGGCGCACCTATGGATGGAGATAAAAAGAAACACACGGCAATATATACAAAATAAACTATATACAAACTAATCTAAACATATATTTTTTTGGAAAATTTTCAAATTTTTCGATTTTTAGGCATTTTTCAATTTTTTTTCAAAAATCAACGATATATACAAAAGAAATAAAATCCTCCCCACACTTAAGTCTTACTCGTCCCCGAGTAAGTGACTCAAATATGAAAGGAGGGAAAAAAGAAAAGGAAAACAAAACAATTTTTTGGGTTTTTTTCAAATTTTTTGGGAATTCCCTCCCCACACTTAGTATTTACATGGTGTGAGGGGTGAATTCAAAACAAATAACATGTTTTTGGGTTTTTAAATATTTTGAAAAATAAAAACTTGTTTTTGGGGTTTTTGATTTTTGATGAATAATCACAATATGAACAATATATACAAGAGGGTGAACTAAATGCAAAATGATATAATACAAGGTGCATGCTCTAAGTAAATGCAAGCTAAACTATATGCTAATCTAGAGTCTCGTTGTGGCGGTAAAATGCATAAATGCACGCCCCTCATGGGGGTACTAACCACAAGAAAGTCTAGTGTGCCATATCGGAGTCTCGTCGTGGCGGTAAAATGCATAAATGCACGCCCCTCATGGGGGTACCAACCACGGGAAAGTCTAAAAATGACACCAAACAAAATGCAACTACGCTATATGGATGCAAGGCTAACATGTGACGATATGTTACAAAATTAAATTCTAATGCAAGCTTAAATGGATGCAACTAAATGGATAACTAAACTAAGATATAATACAAGTATCTAAATGCATGCAAAAATATAAACATGATGAAGATTTGGATTAAAAGGGATCATACTCATGGGTGCACCGCCTCAGGAGTATCCAGTAAAGTCAGAGGATGTAGTATCAAATTGGCCATGACCGGCCTCTGCAAAGGACGCATCTACATCCCTGACTCCCCAACCAGAGCCGCCACCCTCCACAATCTCGAACCGGGGACCCATCCTATCAAACCACTCGGCATTCTGAGCCGCAGTCTCTGGGTCCACCTCCTCCTCATCAACTACCGGCTGAGCAAAAACCGGCGCAGAAGAATAGTAGTCTGGCTGAACACTGAAATCCCCGAACACCCTAGAACCCTGGTCATACCCGCCCTCTGGCCACATGAAATAGGACGGATGTGGGCCAACTGGCTCCCTATACCCCTCCCTACACCAATTATCGTAAGAAGGGTATTGGCCAAGAGCCAAGTCATAATACATCCTATCCATCCTCTGCGACAAAAGAGCTCTCTCCCTAGCTTCCTCCTCTCGCCACTTAGCTGCCGCCTCTCGTTCCCTAGCCGCCGCCTCTCTATCTGTAGCCGCCGCTTCGGAGGCCAAATTCATATCGGCCATGAACTGGATCAAGGAAGGATCCAAAGGTGGGTAACTAGGAGTGGTGGAAGTGAATGCATCGGGTTGGGATGAATTAGGCTAAGGACGCCATTGTTGTTGATGGAAAAAGGGGTTCGCATAAGGCATGGTAGTGGAAGTGGGGCCTTGCTGCTCTCTCCTATAAGTAGTGACGGGGGCAGTGGGATCTCGCCTAAATGCGGTAATTGGAGCTAGTTGATCTTCCGGGTTATCCTCAGGTGGTGGTGGAGGGTTCTCCTCCTCTAGGGGAAGGAGATAGTGCGCACTATCAGGAACCACTTTCATTGCCGCACTATTCGGGAGGGGAATAGAATTGACCCCTCGAATCCTCCAATACATCTTCCCGTCCTCAACTCTCTTCACTACCCACTCAAGCTTCGTTGAAATGTAATCCTCCGTCAACAAGGAACATCCCCCCAAACACCTCAAATTTCGCTCATCTAGAGCATTCTTACAAAGGGCATGGACAATCTTGGTAACAATTCCCCCAACATGGATACCGGTCGGGCTAAATGGATCATTGGAAATTTTCTGAAAGTGAAGAGCGACATGGTGACCAATGTTGACCCCAAATTTATTCGGCTTTTGGAACAAGTAAGCCGCCAAAATCGAGAGCTCATCGGCCCGAAAATTATGACACTCCTCCCTCCCAAACAAAGACCACCCCATAAAGCGATGCCAAATCCGAATGGGGGCATTGTAGCAAGCATTTGCCGGTTTCTTAGCCCCTTTCTCAACCTCCATCCCCGAAATAGCAGTCCACACATCATTCAAATTAAAGGTTTCGGGGACTTTATAAGACTTATGAAATTTAACCCCCAAAACCTTGCAAAATTTTTCAAGGGGAAGGCTAAAAGCAATATTCAAGAGGCGAAAAGAAACCATTTTTACCATACCCGTGTTCCGATCTTTCTCATGACTAAAGGAACTTAAAAACTCCCATGTAAGACGGGGGTAAGTACGGAAGTGCTGACCGTAAAGTTCCCCCATACCCAAACCTTTAAAAAGCTCAAGGGTGACCGTATCGAGGCCGAAATTTCGCATAGTATTCCTACAAATTAAGCGGGAATGGGGAAGGTTTCGGCGTTTAAGACATTGAAACTTACCTCTCGCAATCTCGCTAACGAAGACGATATCGGGAAAGTCGTCATCCGGACCCATTCCCGCCGTTACTTGCTGGAGTCTAGCCTCCAATTCCGCCTCAAGCTGAGCCCTTGTTCTTTTCCTTGGTGGTTGAGCCATGGTGATTTTTTCGAGTAGTCAATCGAAATAAAGAAAAAATTAGGGAAAAATTGGGGTTTTTGAAGTGGGGGATGAATTTTTTGTGATGTAGTGGGTTGATTGTTGGATTGATTGAGTTTTGTGGTGATTTTAGTGAGTTTTTGTGGAGTTTTTTGTGGGTTTTTGAAGGTAGAAAGAGAAAGAAAGAAGAAGGAATGAAGAAGAATGAAGGAAAAAGAATAAGGCTCACGAGTGATTTAGGCTTACGGGTGAAGTCTGGGCCGGTCCAGGCACCGGCCGCCGGCCCACCGGCGCAGAATACCTGCACTTCAATTCATCAATCTTCAAACTCACCTTCTGGAGTGTTCCAGGCCGGTCGGCACACCGGCCGCCGGTCCACCGGCCTAGAACACTTCTCCCTTATTCCCTCCATCTTCAATTCACAATTAAAACCCCAAGTCACCAAGAATCTCGACCCAACCAACAAATTCCCAAAGACACGGTTTCGATCCAAACCCGACTACAAGTGTTTCAAACCTACCTAGGACTTCTTCCAAGGACGAAATACCCGAGTACACAAAACCAAATCTTCACAACTACTCCTAAAATGCATGCTATATACAAAAAATCGGTGGTTGTTGAGGGACTCCACCAAACCTAACAAATCACAAGAACTCACAAATAGGACTCTTCCTCGGGAAGTGGATCCCCAAGGAAGAGTACTTCCACCGTTCCTTTTTCATCTCCATCGAAGTATCTCTTCACTCGATGACCATTGACTTTGAAATTACCACCTTCTTCGCTCCAAAGTTCAAAAGCCCCATGTGGTGATATGTCGAGAACTTTGAAAGGACCCGACCATCTCGATCGTAGCTTCCCCGGAAACAACTTGACCCTAGAATTATAGAGTAAGACTTGATCACCCACTTTTACATCTTTATCAACCAATTTGGCGTCATGCCATTTCTTTGTTTGCTCTTTGTAAATCTTTGAGCTCTCGTAGGCATCAAGTCTTAGTTCTTCAAGTTCACTCATTTGGAGAAAACGTAGCTCTCCGGCCATATCAATGTCAAAGTTCATTTCCTTTAAGGCCCACCATGCCTTGTGCTCCAACTCGATTGGCAAGTGACAAGCTTTGCCATAGACAAGCTTGTAGGGAGTTGTGCCGAGGGGAGTTTTGAAGGCGGTGCGAAGGGCCCATAGAACATCGGGGAGCTTTTGGAACCAATCCTTTCTACCCTTGCTTGTGGTCTTCTCCAAGACGGCTTTTATTTGACGGTTTGAGACCTCTGCTTGCCCACTTGTTTGAGGGTGGTAGGCAAGAGCGGTCTTGTGAGTGACACCATGAGAAGAGAGCAAGATCTTGAAAGTGCTCTTCCTAAAGTGCGAACCCCCGTCACTAATCACCACTCTCGGGGTCCCAAATCGTGGAAAGATGGTGTTTCTGAAGAGCTTGATAACAACTTTAGCATCATTTGTTGGGGTAGCAACGGCTTCAATCCACTTGGACACATAGTCCACCGCTACCAAAATGTACTCATTCCCACAAGAGTTGGAGAATGGTCCCATGAAATCAACTCCCCAACAATCAAAAAGCTCAATCTCAAGAATGTTTTGAAGGGGCATCTCATTTCTTTGACTTATATTCCCCGTTCTTTGGCATCGATCACAAGATTTGATAAAGTAGTGGATATCCTTGAACATAGATGGCCAAAAGAAACAACCTTGTAACACCTTTGCAATGGTGCGAGATGTACCAAGGTGGCCCCCATAGGCCGAGTTGTGAATTCTATCGACTATCTCCATGCCTTCTTCCCTAGGAACACATCTTCGAAACATGCCATCACCACACTTGCGAAAAAGATGTGGGTCATTCCAAAAATAGCGTTTTGAGTCATGCTTCAACTTCCTCCTAGCTCTAGCATCCAACTCCTCCGGAATAAACCCGCTCACAATCAAATTTGCCAAGTCCGCAAACCATGGTGATTTACCACCTATCATCATCAAACTATCTTCTCTCAACCACTCATTGATCGGGCCACTCTCATCCTTCAACCCATGATCTTCGGTAGTCAATCTAGATAGGTGGTCGGCAACAACATTCTCCGACCCCGCCTTATCTTTAATTTCCAAGTCAAACTCTTGAAGTAAAAGAACCCACCTCAAGAGCCTTGGCTTTGCATCTTTTTTCACTAACAATTGTCTCAAGACGGAGTGATTTGAGTATACCACAACCTTAGAACCAACAAAGTATTGCCGGAACTTTTCCACGGCATGAACAATGGCTAGCATTTCCTTTTCCGTCGTAGAGTAGTTGACTTGGGCTTGATCAAGAGTTTTGCTTGTGTAGTAGATTACATGGTGCCTCTTGTCCACAACTTGGCCAAGCACCGCCCCGACCGCATAATCGGAGGCGTCACACATGACTTCGAAGGGAAGGCTCCAATCCGGTGAGCGGATTATGGGAGCCGTCACAAGGGCCTCCTTCAACCTACAAAAAGGACTCAAACAAAATTCATCAAATACAAATGGGGTGTCCTTGAGAAGAAGAGAAGTTAAAGGCTTGGCTATTTTAGAAAAATCTTTGATGAAACGTCGGTAAAAGCCCGCGTGGCCTAGAAAGCTTCTCACTCCCTTCACATTTGTAGGGGGTGACAAGTTTTCTATTACCGAAACCTTAGCCATATCAACTTCTATCCCTCTCTTAGACACGATGTGGCCAAGCACAACCCCCTCCTTCACCATAAAGTGGCATTTCTCCCAATTGAGGACGAGGTTGTGCTCCTCACATCTTTGCAAAACATTAGACAAATTCATTAGCCCAAGATCAAATGAGTCTCCATGGACACTAAAGTCGTCCATGAAGACCTTCATACTCTTCTCAAGAAAATCGGCAAAAATAGCCGTCATACATCTTTGGAACATCCCCGGAGCATTACAAAGCCCAAAGGGCATCCTCTTATAAGCATAAACTCCTATGGGACAAGTGAATGTGGTTTTCTCTTGGTCTTCCGGGTGTATGGGGATTTGGAAAAACCCGGAATAACCATCTAGAAATGAATAGTAAGAATGCCCCGCTAACCTTTCAAGCATTTGGTCAATAAAGGGGATGGGGTAGTGGTCTTTGAGGGTGGCGGCATTTAATTTGCGATAGTCAATGTACATCCGCCACCCGGTCACGGGTCTAGAAGCTAAGAGAGTCCCATCCTCTTGTTCCACCATAGTTACCCCTCCTTTCTTGGGCACTACATGGACGGGACTCACCCAAGAGCTATCGGTTATTTGGTAAATTATCCCGGCCTCTAGCAACGTCATCACCTTATTTGTCACCACTTCTGCCATCTTAGGGTTCAACCTACGTAGCCCATCTACCTTAGGTTTGCTACCCTCCTCCAAGACAATCCTATGCATGCAAAGATTAGGACTTAAGCCTTTGATATCATCAATGCTATATCCAAGTGAACCCCTATGAGTTTTCAAGATTTTCAAAAGTTCAAGTTCTTGGCCTTCACTCAAATTAGCATTAATGATAACGGGATAAGTCTCTCCCTCACCTAAAAAAGAGTACTTAAGTGAGGGAGGTAAGGGCTTTAGTTGTACCTTTGGAGGGAGAAGACCCTCCACCTTCTTCAATAGCTCATCATTTACCTCATGGTCATCTCCCATCTCCTCATCATGGAGTGCCACTTGTAGAGCTTCTTCTTCACATTTCTCTTCTTCATGCACCTTTTCAACCACTTCTTCAATGACTTCTACCGAGCAAGCTTTGTGAGACATTGGTCCCTTCACTAGATGAGGAAGATTAAATTCAAGGGTTTCGTTCCCCACCGTAAAGGTTAGCCGCCCGTCCCTCACATCAATGAGGACTCCTCCGGTAGCCAAAAAGGGCCTACCGAGGATGATGGGAGTGTGGCTATCCTCCGGGATATCTAGGACAACGAAATCCGTGGGGATCAAAAATTTGCCAACTTTAACGGGTACGTCCTCAAGCACACCCAAAGGTTGCTTAACGGACCTATCCGCTAGTTGTAGAGTCATAGAAGTGTGGGTTAAACTTTCAAGTCCAATTCTTTTAGCAATAGTTAAGGGAATGACACTTACACTTGCACCATTGTCACATAATGCCCTTGAAATCATGACTCCCCCCACAACACAAGGGATAGAGACTCTTACGGGGTCCCCAAGCTTTTTTGGCATTTTGAAAGAGTTAGGATTAATGAGGAGAGCACTACACTCCGCCTCCATAATCATAACATCTTGGGTACCCAAAGTCCTCTTATGAGTCAAGATGTCATTTAGAAATTTTGAGTAAGTGGGCATGTTCAATATAACATCGGTGAAAGGTAAGGTCACTTCAAGTCCCTCAAGCATTTTTCTAAATTTGGTGAACTTGAAGTTTTCCTTAGTTTTCAAAGCTCTAGAAGGGTAGGAGATATCGGAAACAACAAGTGGAGAACTAAAAGATACCTTTGGAATGGGAGTTTTCTTGGTTACCTTAGCTCTTGCTATTGGTTGTACCTCTACTCCTTCATCATTGGCATCCTTGATCATCTCCTCCTCATAAGGCATAATCTCGATATACCCATCTTCTCCCTCTTTGGGTTGATCATCTTCACCCTTGCCATCATCTTTTAACTCCAAGGTGGGAGTCAAAATGGGCTCTTCGAATTCTTCTCCTTCCTCAACATGTCCATCATTTGGAATCTCATCATTCATCATATCCATGTAGGGGTTATCAAGCACTAGTCCACTTCTTAAAGTCACCGCACATGCATGGTGGCTTGATGAAGCATCCTTGGAGCTTTTCCCTTGAGCAAGTAGACCTCCTGGAGGCCTTTGAGGATTGTTCAAAGCTTGAGAAGCTAACCTAGCTTCCAATTCTCTCACCTCCTTTTTGTGAGCATTAGTGACATTTTGCAAAGCCAAGTTGTTTTGGATTTCCATGTTTTTGACTAGTTGCAAAACTTCACTCATTGAAGGTTCATTGTCTTGATGAGGTTGGTTTGTTAAAGGGAGGGCAAATGCATAGTCATTTCGACTACTTGAACCTTGGTTGTTGCTTCTTTGGTTGTTAAAGTTTCCTTGTTGATTGTTATTGAAATTTCCTTGTTGCCCCCTTGAACCTTGACCATTGAAATTTGATCCTTGATTGTTGTTGAAATTTGACCCTTGGCCTTGGAAAGATTGATCGGGAACCCCTTGACTTGCTTGATTGTTTTGGTTGCCTTGGTAAAAATTACCTTGGCCTTGGTTGTTGAAGTTTGGGTTCCCTTGGTTTTGATTCCAATTTCCTTGACCTTGATTCCAATTACCTTGGTTTTGGAAGTTACCTTGGTTATTGTAACCTTGATCATTGAATTGTTGATTTTGGAATTGGTTTGATCCTTGACCTTGTTGAGAGTTGTTGAATTGATTATTGTAGTTTCCTCTTGAAAATTGACCTCCTCCTCTAGGTTGGGAAAAACCCGGAGGGTTGGAAGGTTGAGCTTGTGTGTGTTGAGGGTTTAACACATTTTGGCTTTTGTAACTCATGTTTGGGTGAAATTTCGAATTTGGATGATAGAAATTGGAATTTGGGTTGTAAGCTCCTTGACTTTGGAATTGAGGCCTTGAGGGTCGTGGGTTGTTGTTGACTCCTTGAAATGCATTCACATGTTGGTAGTCATTTCCTCCTTCATTGTTATAAGATACATTGTTTCCACAAACTTCAAAGGTGTGTCCATGCCCATTGCAAATTTCACAAGTAGGGGTTTGATAAGCTTCCACCATAGGAGGTGCATAAGACCCGCTAGCTTCATTCACATGATGGCCTTGACTTTGATTTTGAGCCTTTTGAAGCTCGGCAAAACCCTTAGTAAAAGTTTGTGTGAGCAAATCAATCTTGGCATTGGTATCCGCATTTGAAAAGTTCTCACTTGGGTACTTAGAACTCCTCCTCAAGCTATTTCCTCTAGTACTAGTACCATAGCTAGATTCCGATTCAACCATCTTTTTAATCAATGCCGCCCCTTGTTGGTCATTCAAATGATCAAAACTCCCCCCCGCGGAAGCATTCACCATAGCCTTGGTTTGAGGGAGAAGAGTTTGATAGAATGTTTGAGTGACATACCAATCCGCAATTCCATGATGAGGGCAACGGGCAAGTAAATCAATGAATCGATCCCATGCCTCTCCTAAGGACTCTCCATCCTCTTGTTGAAAGGTTGTTATCTCATTTCTTAGCATTGCCGTTTTGGAGGCGGGGTAGTACTTACTTAGAAACTCCTTAGCCAAGTCATCCCAAGTAGTGAAAGTGTTTGGAGGATGGTTATTCAACCACCTCTCCGCCCGGTCTTTAAGAGAAAATGGGAACAACATTAGGCAAAGGGTTTCCTCGGGCACACCATTCCTCTTCATGATTCCTACCCTACTTTTGAACTTTCTCAAGTGGGCATGAGCATCCTCATCGGGGAGGCCTCCAAAGCTATCCCGCTCAATAGAACTCATTTGAGCCGGGTGAATCTCAAAGTTATTTGGGGCCAAGACACCGAAATTGATTGGAGATTGGGTATCATCGTGGTTGGGACGGTTACGGTCACGTAAAGTAGTCATTTGTGGTTGATTTTGTTGTTGAGGTATTGTGGGTGGTGAATTTGGTGGTGTATTTTGTATTGTATTGTAGAAGGGGTTTTCGAATATGGGTTCAATGGTGTTGTTTTGTGGGTGATCGATTGTTGGAGTGGATGTAGAAGCGATTGAAGTATTGGCTTGTTGATGGCTAACTCTTCTTGAATTCCTAACCCGAGCAAGTGTATTAGCTCGGAGAGTCCTAAATAACCTTTCGGGCTCCGGATGGCTCAAGAACAACCCTTCACCCCTAGGCATGCACTCAAAAGCAACTCAAAAACAAGTTAGACTCCTAGTGTGTTTTTGGGCACACTAGGGAAAGACAATAATGCAAGGCACTCTACAAATAATCTAACAACTAAAAACCAACAAAAACAACAAGTAACTTGGCTAAATCTAAGACACAAAACAAACTACGAGTTTCCTTACGCCATCCCCGGCAACGGCGCCATTTGATGAACGGTTTGTCGCGTACCGCTCAAGCAAAACAATTTATAAAACCCAACTAATGCGATAGCGGAAGTCGGGGTCGAACCACAAGGATGGAGGGGGCAACTAAAAATTCGATCGCGTCCTATTCTAGCCTAACAAAGGTTGGATTGGAAGATTAACTAAAAACTAGTAAAAGCAAGTAATCGCTAAATAACAAGGTAAAGACAATTAAGGGAAAACTAAGGTGAAGGGTTCACCTTAGGGGGATTTATGGGCTAGTCGGGTAATTAGCAAATGGGTAACAAATTCGAGTAAGATTAATTGCTAATGTCTCAACAATTAATAATCATCAACAAAGCCATCGCATTTGTCTCAAATCACCCATATAAACACTAGTCTAATCATTTCTACCACCGTCGCTTAAGAAATAATCAAACCATGCTTGATAAAATGGGCAACTTTCGTTTACACATTTCATCAAACACTTTGTGTGCATATGGGTAATACCCAAATAATTACCACAAATATACTAATCACCCAACTAAATATCCCACATAATCCTCCCTTAGGCTCCCCCTAAACCCTAGAAGGGAACTACTCACACATGCTAAAGGAAATCAAACAACTAAAGGGAAAGAATAGTGAAATGAACATTATGCTATGGAGGTGAATAATTATAACAATCAAATGATAAACAATAAACTAAAAATGAAATTAAATTGCATAAATAACAAAAAGATGAGAAATTTATACCAACAAGCTTGTATTAGTGAATAGGGAGAATGTCTTCAACCCAAAATCCTCAATACAAACCCAAAACTGAAATAATTCTACTAGGAAAGACTAGATCTAACAACTTGAAATGAGAAATTAAGTAAAATTAGGGAACGATTAAGAGAGTAATTAGTGCTTAATAGAGGTTACAAATTATCTAGGGTTTTGTGCTAAGAGATAATGAAAAGCTGCCTACAAAATATTAGGGGAATAGTATATATAGGTATCTCGAAAATTAAGAAAGAAGTTAGAAGAGTTGGCGAATTTGCGGTGCTGTGTTCCTGGCCGGTCGACCGGCCGCCGGTCGTCTGGCCGGCCGGGAGCACATCAGTAGCTCCTTTTCTTCGTCTTCGAAAAATCTTCTAAGTATGAGAATGTGTTCCCAGCCGGGTGCCCGGCCGCCGGCCTCAGACCGGCCTGGAGCACGAATTACGCCCCAATTAGTTACTGATGTAGTGCAGGCCGGGTGACCGACCGGCCGCCGGCTGCTCGGCCGGCACTACCTGGGCATTTCTTCTCTTTCTCTTCTTCTTTCCTTTGTGGGCATGTTGTCTGCGCCGGGTGGCCGGCCGCTGGTCAGTGGATCGGCCTGCGCCACCTGACTCTCCTCATTTCATTCTTCTTCTCATTTCCAAATCCCGACTCATGCAAGGTCTTTATGCACCGATTTCTTCATTTCCGCCGTAATTCCTGCAAATTGAGATCGACATTCATAGCACGAGAAATCGGGAAGCAAAATGCAATCAAGGGCACGTAAATCCGTGTAAACGGACCAAAATGGGGACGAAAATGAGGGGAAAATGTAACTAATTAAATGCTTATCAAAATTCCCCACACTTAAGACTTACTCGTCCTCGAGTAAGTAAACAAAATTCGAGAACCATAAGTACCCTTATTCAACACTACACTAATACTAAGGCTACAACCTAAACTACTAATAATATCCGACGGTAGGCAATTAACGGGCCTCCTCCGTCCCTTCAACTCACAACGAGATACTCATGAGGTAGAGTACCTCCTTGCAAGGCAAGTAGGGGCTTGCTCAAAATCGCGACACATCCAAATGAAAAACACGTAAGAACACGACAAAGATGCATCTAACAAAAGAAAAATCACATGCCTCATCCATGTGACGGAAATATCTAAAAGGAAAACCGTCTAAATAATGCATTATCCTTGTAAGCCACTAATATCATAAAGCATGGAAAAATATTCGCCTCCTAGTGGTGCAAGTCTAATGATAATTTTGAACCCCGTCTACTATTTGCTTGGCCAAAAGCGATAAAATGGAAGATGGAAATGAAATCCTCGTGACGTTATTAAGCACAATAGCATATGGAATTCACGTTTCTCAAATAAATGAGACACAAGGGTCGTCCCGTCTCACTATGCAACTTCAAAGGCAAATGATTCAAGAAGGATAAAAGGAAAATGAGATTTGAGTCTAAGTGCTTGCAAAACTTTTCATTTCAACACTTTGCTTTCTTTTTTTTTTTTTCTTTTTCTTTCTTTTTGATTTGCATTTTGGTTTGCAATTTTTTTTGGCATGAAAGCACACGGTTTCCGTCAAGGACATGCGGTCGGAACCAACAATAGGGGTATCCCCACCGTAGTGGCATCGAAAGGGGGCCTAGATATGGGCCCACTAGAATCCCTAGAAGTTCCGTTTTGCACTTCCTCGACGAAAACAAGAAAAGATGATAATTGACTCAATATTTTCAGCTTGTTTGATTTGTTTCCTTTTTTGAGCAAAAGTGGAAGAACAATGAATCATGGTTGGTTGCATAGCAAGAACGGTCACCTAAGAATCCTTTCTACCATCGGAATATTCACATCAATTGAGGTTGTCGAGGTGGAATAAGCGCAAACTCGTGACTCGGCATTATTAGACGGGTCAAAACTCACTAGATATGCACAACCCAGGGCGTCTAAAACTCCACGATTAAGATGAACACTTTATGAATAAAAAAGTAGCAAAAAGGAACTATGCACATTCAACAAGTTTTCCAAAAAGACAATTATTAAAACATTTTTCTAAATGCAACTATATGCCATGATGCAATCTAGCATATATACAACTTAAATGCACATGCTCTAACCGACTATATGACACATAAGCTAATGCTATCTCCTAACAGCACACAAGTGGCACACACGCCAATCAACAAAATTCACACCATCGTCATCAACACATCCCGTCCTCAAGTAAGAAGGAAAGGAGATAAGGGATAAGAGAAATAGGAAAGATCTCACCAAAGCGTCTTCATTTTCCCTTTTTCGTGCCTCTTATGATGTGGGGCGCACCTATGGATGGAGATAAAAAGAAACACACGGCAATATATACAGAATAAACTATATACAAACTAATCTAAACATATATTTTTTTGGAAAATTTTCAAAATTTTCGATTTCTAGGCATTTTTTAACTTTTTTTTTTTTTTCAAAAATCAACGATATATACAAAAGAAATAAAATCCTCCCCACACTTAAGTCTTACTCGTCCCCGAGTAAGTGACTCAAATATGAAAGGAGGGAAAAAGAAAAGGAAAACAAAACAATTTTTTTTTGGGTTTTTCAATTTTTTGGGAATTCCCTCCCCACACTTAGTATTTACATGGTGTGAGGGGTGAATTCAAAACAAATAACATGTTTTTGGGTTTTTAAATATTTTGAAAAATAAAAACTTGTTTTTGGGGTTTTTGATTTTGGATGAATAATCACAATATGAACAATATATACAAGAGGGTGAACTAAATGCAAAATGATATAATACAAGGTGCATGCTCTAAGTAAATGCAAGCTAAACTATATGCTAATCTAGAGTCTCGTTGTGGCGGTAAAATGCATAAATGCACGCCCCTCATGGGGGTACTAACCACAAGAAAGTCTAGTGTGCCATATTGGAGTCTCGTCGTGGCGGTAAAATGCATAAATGCACGCCCCTCATGGGGGTACCAACCACGGGAAAGTCTAAAAATGACACCAAACAAAATGCAACTACGCTATATGGATGCAAGGCTAACATGTGACGATATGTTACAAAATTAAATTCTAATGCAAGCTTAAATGGATGCAACTAAATGGATAATTAAACTAAGATATAATACAAGTATCTAAATGCATGCAAAAATATAAACATGATGAAGATTTGGATTAAAAGGGATCATACTCATGGGTGCACCGCCTCAGGAGTATCCAGTAAAGTCAGAGGATGTAGTATCAAATTGGCCATGACCGGCCTCTGCAAAGGACGCATCTACATCCCTGACTCCCCAACCAGAGCCGCCACCCTCCACAATCTCGAACCGGGGACCCATCCTATCAAACCACTCGGCATTCTGAGCCGCAGTCTCTGGGTCCACCTCCTCCTCATCAACTACCGGCTGAGCAAAAACCGGCGCAGAAGAATAGTAGTCTGGCTGAACACTGAAATCTCCGAACACCCTAGAACCCTGGTCATACCCGCCCTCTGGCCACATGAAATAGGACGGATGTGGGCCAACTGGCTCCCTATACCCCTCCCTACACCAATTATCGTAAGAAGGGTATTGGCCAAGAGCCAAGTCATAATACATCCTATCCATCCTCTGCGACAAAAGAGCTCTCTCCCTAGCTTCCTCCTCTCGCCACTTAGCTGCCGCCTCTCGTTCCCTAGCCGCCGCCTCTCTATCCGTAGCCGCCGCTTCGGAGGCCAAATTCATATCGGCCATGAACTGGATCAAGGAAGGATCCAAAGATGGGTAACTAGGAGTGGTGGAAGTGAATGCATCGGGTTGGGATGAATTAGGCCAAGGACGCCATTGTTGTTGATGGAAAAAGGGGTTCGCATAAGGCATGGTAGTGGAAGTGGGGCCTTGCTGCTCTCTCCTATAAGTAGTGATGGGGGCAGTGGGATCTCGCCTAAATGCGGTAATTGGAGCTAGTTTATCTTCCGGGTTATCCTCAGGTGGTGGTGGAGGGTTCTCCTCCTCTAGGGGAAGGAGATAGTGCGCACTATCAAGAATCACTTTCATTGCCGCACTATTCGGGAGGGGAATAGAATTGACCCCTCGAATCCTCCAATACATATTCCCGTCCTCAACTCTCTTCACTACCCACTCAAGCTTCGTTGAAATGTAATCCTCCGTCAACAAGGAACATCCCCCCAAACACCTCAAATTTCGCTCATCTAGAGCATTCTTACAAAGGGCATGGGCAATCTTGGTAACAATTCCCCCAACATGGATACCGGTCGGGCTAAATGGATCATTGGAAATTTTCTGAAAGTGGAGAGCGACATGGTGACCAATGTTGACCCCAAATTTATTCGGCTTTTGGAACAAGTAAGCCGCCAAAATCGAGAGCTCATCGGCCCGAAAATTATGACACTCCTCCCTCCCAAACAAAGACCACCCCATAAAGCGATGCCAAATCCGAATGGGGGCATTGTGGCAAGCATTTGCCGGTTTCTTAGCCCCTTTCTCAACCTCCATCCCCGAAATAGCAGTCCACACATCATTCAAATTAAAGGTTTCGGGGACTTTATAAGACTTATGAAATTTAACCCCCAAAACCTTGCAAAAATTTTCAAGGGGAAGGCTAAAAGCAATATTCAAGAGGCGAAAAGAAACCATTTTTACCATACCCGTGTTCCGATCTTTCTCATGACTAAAGGAACTTAAAAACTCCCATGTAAGACGGGGGTAAGTACGGAAGTGCTGACCGTAGAGTTCCCCCATACCCAAACCTTTAAAAAGCTCAAGGGTGACCGTATCGAGGCCGAAATTTCGCATAGTATTCCTACAAATGAAGCGGGAATGGGGAAGGTTTCGGCGTTTAAGACATTGAAACTTACCTCTCGCAATCTCGCTAACGAAGACGATATCGGGAAAGTCGTCATCCGGACCCATTCCGGCCGTTACTTGCTGGAGTCTAGCCTCCAATTCCGCCTCAAGCTGAGCCCTTGTTCTTTTCCTTGGTGGTTGAGCCATGGTGATTTTTTCGAGTAGTCAATCGAAATAGGGAAAAAATTAGGGAAAAATTGGGGTTTTTGAAGTGGGGGATGAATTTTTTGTGATGTAGTGGGTTAATTGATGGGTTGATTGTTGGATTGATTGAGTTTTGTGGTGATTTTAGTGAGTTTTTGTGGAGTTTTTTGTGGGTTTTTGAAGGTAGAAAGAGAAAGAAAGAAGAAGGAATGAAGAAGAATGAAGGAAAAAGAATAAGGCTCACGAGTGATTTAGGCTTACGGGTGAAGTCTGGGACGGTCCAGGCACCGGCCGCCGGTCAACCGGTCGCCGGCCCACCGGCGCAGAATACCTGCACTTCAATTCATCAATCTTCAAACTCACCTTCTGGAGTGTTCCAGGCCGGTCGGCACACCGGCCGCCGGTCCACCGGCCTAGAACACTTCTCCCTTATTCCCTCCATCTTCAATTCACAATAAAAACCCCAAGTCACCAAGAATCTCGACCCAACCAACAAATTCCCAAAGACACGGTTTCGATCCAAACCCGACTACAAGTGTTTCAAACCTACCTAGGACTTCTTCCAAGGACGAAATACCCGAGTACACAAAACCAAATCTTCACAACTACTCCTAAAATGCATGCTATATACAAAAAATCGGTGGTTGTTGAGGGACTCCACCAAACCTAACAAATCACAAGAACTCACAAATAGGACTCTTCCTCGGGAAGTGGATCCCCAAGGAAGAGTACTTCCACCGTTCCTTTTTCATCTCCATCGAAGTATCTCTTCACTCGATGACCATTGACTTTGAAATTACCACCTTCTTCGCTCCAAAGTTCAAAAGCCCCATGTGGTGATATGTCGAGAACTTTGAAAGGACCCGACCATCTCGATCGTAGCTTCCCCGGAAACAACTTGACCCTAGAATTATAGAGTAAGACTTGATCACCCACTTTTACATCTTTATCAACCAATTTGGCGTCATGCCATTTCTTTGTTTGCTCTTTGTAAATCTTTGAGCTCTCGTAGGCATCAAGTCTTAGTTCTTCAAGTTCACTCATTTGGAGAAAACGTAGCTCTCCGGCCATATCAATGTCAAAGTTCATTTCCTTTAAGGCCCACCATGCCTTGTGCTCCAACTCGATTGGCAAGTGACAAGCTTTGCCATAGACAAGCTTGTAGGGAGTTGTGCCGAGGGGAGTTTTGAAGGCGGTGCGAAGGGCCCATAGAACATCGGGGAGCTTTTGGGACCAATCCTTTCTACCCTTGCTTGTGGTCTTCTCCAAGACGGCTTTTATTTGACGGTTTGAGACCTCTACTTGCCCACTTGTTTGAGGGTGGTAGGCAAGAGCGGTCTTGTGAGTGACACCATGAGAAGAGAGCAAGATCTTGAAAGTGCTCTTCCTAAAGTGCGAACCCCCGTCACTAATCACCACTCTCGGGGTCCCAAATCTTGGAAAGATAGTGTTTTTGAAGAGCTTGATAACAACTTTAGCATCATTTGTTGGGGTAGCTACGGCTTCAATCCACTTGGACACATAGTCCACCGCAACCAAAATGTACTCATTCCCACAAGAGTTTGGGAATGGTCCCATGAAATCAACTCCCCAACAATCGAAAAGCTCAATCTCAAGAATGTTTTGAAGGGGCATCTCATTTCTTTGACTTATATTCCCCGTTCTTTGGCATCGATCACAAGATTTGACAAAGTAGTGGATATCCTTGAACATAGATGGCCAAAAGAAACCACCTTGTAACACCTTTGCAATGGTGCGAGATGTACCAAGGTGGCCCCCATAGGCCGAGTTGTGAATTCTATCGACTATCTCCATACCTTCTTCCCTAGGAACACATCTTCGAAACATGCCATCACCACACTTGCGAAAAAGATGTGGGTCATTCCAAAAATAGCGTTTTGAGTCATGCTTCAACTTTCTCCTAGCTCTAGCATCCACCTCTTCCGGAATAAACCCACTCACAATCAAATTTGCCAAGTCCGCAAACCATGGTGATTTACCACCTATCATCATCAAACTATCTTCTCTCAACCACTCCTTGATCGGGCCACTCTCATCCTTCAACCCATGATCTTCGGTAGTCAATCTAGATAGGTGGTCGGCAACAACATTCTCCGACCCCGCCTTGTCTTTAATTTCCAAGTCAAACTCTTGAAGTAAAAGAACCCACCTCAAGAGCCTTGGTTTTGCATCCTTTTTCACTAACAATTGCCTCAAAGCGGAGTGCTCCGAGTATACCACAACCTTAGCACCAACAAAGTATTGCCGGAACTTTTCCACGGCATGAACAATGGCTAGCATCTCCTTTTCCGTCGTAGAGTAGTTGACTTGGGCTTGATCAAGAGTTTTGCTTGTGTAGTAGATTACATGGTGCCTCTTGTCCACAACTTGGCCAAGCACCGCCCCGACCGCATAATCGGAGGCGTCACACATGACTTCGAAGGGAAGGCTCCAATCCGGTGAGCGGATTATGGGAGCCGTCACAAGGGCCTCCTTCAACCTACAAAAAGCACTCAAGCAAAATTCATCAAATACAAATGGTGTGTCTTTGAGAAGAAGAGAAGTTAAAGGCTTGGCTATTTTTGAAAAATCTTTGATGAAACGCCGGTAAAAGCCCGCATGGCCTAGAAAGCTTCTCACTCCCTTCACATTTGTAGGGGGTGACAAGTTTTCTATTACCGAAACCTTAGCCATATCAACTTCTATGCCTCTCTTAGACACGATGTGACCAAGCACAACCCCCTCCTCCACCATAAAGTGGCATTTCTCCCAATTGAGGACGAGGTTGTGCTCCTCACATCTTTGCAAAACATTCGACAAATTCAATAACCCAAGATCAAATGAGTCTCCATGGAAACTAAAGTCGTCCATGAAGACCTCCATACTCTTCTCAAGAAAATCGGCGAAAATTGCCGTCATACATCTTTGGAACGTCCCCGGAGCATTACAAAGCCCAAAGGGCATCCTCTTATAAGCATAAACTCCTATGGGACAAGTGAATGTGGTTTTCTCTTGGTCTTCCGGGTGTATGGGGATTTGGACAAACCCGGAATAACCATCTAGAAATGAATAGTAAGAATGCCCCGCTAACCTTTCAAGCATTTGGTCAATAAAGGGGATGGGGTAGTGGTCTTTGAGGGTGGCGGCATTTAATTGGCGATAGTCAATGCACATCCGCCACCCGGTCACGGGTCTAGAAGCTAAGAGAGTCCCATCCTCTTGTTCCACCATAGTTACCCCTCCTTTCTTGGGCACTACATGGACGGGGCTCACCCAAGAACTATCGGTTATTTGGTAGATAATCCCGGCCTCTAGCAACTTCATCACCTCATTTTTCACCACTTCCGCCATCTTAGGGTTCAACCTACGTAGCCCATCTACCTTAGGTTTGCTACCCTCCTCCAAGACAATCCTATGCATGCAAAGATTAGGACTTAAACCTTTGATATCATCAATGCTATATCCAAGTGAGCCCCTATGAGTTTTCAAGATTTTCAAAAGTTCAAGTTCTTGGCCTTCACTCAAATTACATTAATGATAACGGGATAAGTCTCTCCCTCACCTAAAAAAGAGTACTTAAGTGAGGGAGGTAAGGGCTTTAGTTGTACCTTTGGAGGGAGAAGGCCCTCCACCTTCTTCAATAGCTCATCATCTACCTCATGGTCATCTCCCATCTCCTCATCATGGAGTGCCACTTGTAGAGCTTCTTCTTCACATTTCTCTTCTTCATGCACCTTTTCAACCACTTCTTCAATGACTTCTACCGAGCAAGCTTTGTGAAACATTGGTCCCTTCACTAGATGAGGAAGATTAAATTCAAGGGTTTCGTTTCCCACCCTAAAGGTTAGCCGCCCGTCCCTCACATCAATGAGGACTCCTCCGGTAGCCAAAAAGGGCCTACCGAGGATGATGGGAGTGTGGCTATCTGATGGAGTTTTACTTAACCTCGCAAGCGAACGAGTTATCGTTGGGTATTGCAAGGGTCGTATCCCAAGGGACGGTAATTATGGTTCTAAGGCGGTTTAATTAAGTTCTAGTTTAGTTCTAGCTAGTAGCAAGTTGAAGAGAATAAAAATAAACTAGGCTAACAAGAAGGTAAAGATGCGATGTAAAAACAATAATTAAAAGGAACTAGGGTGGATGGGTTCATTAATGCAAGTATGAGTCAATTATGGTGGGGGATTAGGACTAGTCTAAAGGTAGTCTAAACATGTCTCCACCTCTCGGTGTAAGACGGATTAAAGAGCAAGCCTCCAACTCTCGATGCGAGACAAGCCCTAGTCTAAGGTTCGATTGGGTTCTCGCCCTAACCTCTCCCTAAACATCCAAAACACACACAACAACAATACAAGTTCAAGTTCTCACTCAAACTAGCAATAAAACATGAGAAAATACGCAAACTACTCATTCAAGCATTTCAACAAACATCTTGTGTGCACAAAACAAATAGACTAACAAAAGACTAAATCTTTATGCCCAATTACCATAATCAACTCATAAACTCACATTAAATCCCCCATCTTCCCCTAGTCTAACACTACTCACTCATACTAATGATGAAGAACATTAAAGACGAAAACTTTGATATGGAACAAACAAAGGAAGGCATATTCAACATAAAAACTAAACAAATAAACAAGAACAAGTAATTAAAAGACTAGTAATGAAAATAAGGATGAAGAATTATACCAAAACTTGTAATAAAGGATGGAACTTGGATTAATAACCAAATAAGAATGTCTTCTTCTCTTCAAGTTACAACCCAATTGTTCAAAAACAACTAAAGGAAAGACTAGATCTAAGAATAACTAAGTAGAAAACTAGAGTAATTAGTGCTAATTAACAAAGGATTAGAGTAATGATTAGGAATATTGAAGGCTAAAATCTAGGGCTTATTGTGTCTAGGGTTGTGTGTCTAAAATGAATTAGGAGAGGGGTATATATAGGTTGGTGAGATTTAGGGTTCAAAATAAGAAAGAAGGTGGAAATGCGGAGTGGACGCCTCAGCCGGTCGACCGGCCGCCGGTGGCCTTGACCGGCTGAGTCCCACTGACTTCAAAAGTTGGATTTTCTCGTGGGATATAGGTCTCAGCCGGTCAGCCGGCTGCCGGTGGCTTGGACCGGCTGAGACCACCTGATGATCCTCCATTTTCAAGATTTGATAAGAAGTATAGTGGGTGCTCAGCCGGCCGACCGGCTGCCGGTGGCTTGGACCGGCTGAGCCCCTCTGCTCCTTCTCTTCTTTTCTTCCTTCCTTGGTATGAGCCTTGGGTGCTCAGCCGGCTGGCCGGCTGCCGGTGGCTTGGCCGGCTGAGCCCCTTGGCTTCTTCTTCCTCTCCTTTTCTTCCTTTCTTCATTGAGTTTAGCTTTTGTGACGGTTTCTCGGTTCTCATCCCGTCTCGTCCTTGTCTTGACATATTTCCTGTGAATTGAGACGGAATTAAATGGTATGAGAGTACACGAGATGAGGGCCAAAATACGATAAAACCGACGCCAAACAAAACTAAATGCGATGAAACATAAGAAAATAAGGAGGGGAAACGGTCCAAAATAATCATATATCAAACCTCCCCACACTTAAACATTACTCGTCCCCGAGTAAGTAAGTGGACAAAAACAAGACACTTATTTAATTAAGCTAAACTAAACTACTAAAATCCGATGAAAGGCAATTAACGGGCCTTCTCCGTCCCTTCAACTCACAACGAAATACAATGAGGTATGTACTTCCTTGCAAGGCAAGTGGGGGCTTGCGAGAAAATTTAGATGCATCCAAGATTAAGCACGTAAATGACATAAAAGATGCATCAATCAAAAGAACAACCACTTTCCTCATCTAAGCGGTTGGGTTTCGTTTCAAAAACCAAAGGTCTAGTCCGGGAGATACCGTCTCAGAGTCTCAACGAGGTGTCAACTCCCTAATCATGGCTCAAGCAACCCGAGTATGACCCCCAAATGCCAATAAAACAAATTCAAAGGCGGGCAAAAGGGAGGCAAAGTCAACCGTATAAAGCCAAAAAGACACGACTCGAGATTCAACCAAATGCGACCCATGACTAAAAGAACTTAGACTACCGACTTCCTCACGGTTTTCACTCGTCACTCATTTAAAGAACGGGTGATTTTTGTGACAAAAAGTAACCAAAATCACTCAACTACTCGACTTGTGAGACATGCCCGCAATCTAATGTGTAATCCTCTCCTAAATGGTCGCATACGAGATGTAAAGATAGCAATGCGCATAAGGTGAAACAAGGGTTGTAGTGGGGATAGGTGGTGGGTCGAAACGGGGTTGGTTCAAGCACCGTTATGGAGATGTGGAGTTACAAATCAAGAAGTTGTCCAAGATTCCATTTCTCCCAATTTATTACAACAAATGAAAATATCAAACTTGAAAGTCCGATTCATTTGGAAAAACATCAAATCCCCATTTATTTTGCAACGTCTTTTTCTACTCGCTTAATGATGGATAAGGAGTGTTGCTTGACTTTTTCTCTTACAAAACATGAAATAAAAAGATATGAAGTGAATGTTTTTTTTTTTGTTTTGCATTTTTCTTTCTTTTGTATTTTGTTTTTTTTTTTGCTTTCATAAAACCTCTTTATTGAATATCAAAACCAAGTATAAACCAATTATTTCAACTCGAATGAACTTAGCTCGAGTTCACTAAATTGGACACAAATTTCCCTTTTCGAAACACCAAAAACAAAGTGACAACTTTCTTGATCAAGGAAGGTTGTTTATGGGATGTAGTTGGTATATGTAGTAATGCCAAATGAAAGGCTAAGGCTCAAAGGGGATGCAAAAGTTGGTCCTAATCTAAAGGGTTAAAAGTAGGCTTATATGGCAATGTGAGGCTCAAAAATCATAAGCAACGGATTGTTTCAAATTATGCACACAAAAAGGAATACATCTCGCGACCTAAGGAAAGAACGACACACTTGTGCGTGGAGATGTGACATGCCACGCAAGGAGCCTACTCACAACCTATGGAGACCGGGTATGAATGCACCGGTCTAAAGGAGGCTCTAGGTCTCACATGTAAGTAGCTTTGTCGAAGTCTAGGTCTAGCCTACGGTCTACTTGGTCTCACAAGGCGGTCCATGGCCTTTGGGTTAACTCTACTCCCCGGATGTCTAACAAAGGGGGTCAAAGAGGTGCAAGCCACTAGAAGGGGGAAGACACGGTTAAGACAATCTCATCATTGGGGTATCATGTTCCCTTACTAGACCACATTTTGTTAAAAATATTTACAAACTCAATGCAAGGCAAAATTAAAACGACAAACAATTATTCACATGTGACGGAATGCAATTCTAGTTCCTAATAACAATCAAATAGATATGCAACATTGTCTAGACTAGCAGCACATAAGCAACACACATCAAGTTCCCAAGGAACATCCTCATCAACAATTTCCCGTTCTCCTCCATATTAATCAAAATAAGCGAAAAGAGCGGAAAAAGGAGAAAATAGTTGGAAAGAGTATACCAAGCGGTCTTCTATTCTCCTATTGTTTCAAATGCTCCATGTGTGCCTACATCACTTGTTAGACAAAAACAAATATATACAATGCAATATTTTTGGAATTTTTGAAGATTTTTCGATTTTTTTTGAAATTTTCTTTGAAATTTTTCATCATGCATATACAAAATTTACAAATATGTACAAGAATGGATATTTCCCTCCCCACACTTAAACCGGACATTGTCCTCAATGTCCAAGTGCTAGGAGGAGAATGGGGAAACCAAATGAACGTGTTTTTGTTCTTTTTGAGGAATTTTTTTTTGAAAAAGTAAATAACATGTTTTTGGTTTTTTTTTGTTTGTTTTTCTCTACGTGGATGCAAGTCCTATATGTGACGATATATTACATAATTAAATTCTAATGCAACCTAAATGAATGCAACTAGATGTCCTAATTGAAAATAAATTACAACTAACTAAATGCATGCGGAAATGTAAAATGCAAGAAAATAAATTTGGATTTAGGGATCATACTTGTCATTTTGGATTTTGAAATGGGAGCATCACCAACCTTCTTCACTCGGACTCTCCACCGGACTCGGTGTGCCCTCCCTCATCGTCACCCGTGCTCAAGGGCATGGAGGGATCTCCAAGGAAAGTACCACCCAAAGTCGGGTCCTCACCCACCACCGTCCCATCTCCCGCGATAAAAACTTCTCCCGAGCTGTGTGGAGGGGCCCCGTACCAATGGGCATTAGTGCCCTCATCATGCGTGGGTGGGGACGGAAAGACAGTATCGCTCCAATAATCTTGGGTGACACGAATGTCACCGTAGGTTACGGAGCCATCTTGGGTCATATATCCTCCGTCGGGAGGAAGGTAGAAGCAAGGGTGAAGGCCGGAGGGGTGGTTGTATCCCCGTCTCATGAAATCATCGTAAACGGGAAATTGAGCCACCGATTGGTCGTAGTAGACCCGATCAAGCTTCCGGTGAAGCTCTTGCCGGTCCTCGACGGCCGTTTGTAGGCCCAAGTTCACATTCGCCATGAATTCAATAAGCGAATCGGGAAGAGGGAATTGTTGGCTTGTGGATCCTTGGCCTTGTTGAAAGGCCCCAAAATTAGTGCCGGTTTGGAAGAAGGGTGGTGGTTGGTTGTATTGTAGGGAGGAGGTAGTGGGACGTTGTCGGTCATGGCCGAAAACCCGGTCGCCCTCGGTCGTGACGGGCTCTTGCTCCGGTTCCGGGTCCGCCTCGATTTCAAGGAGGAAGTGAGGAGAATCCCTCACGATTTGCATTTTTTGAGCATTGGGAAGCGGGACCGAATTTTTCTCTACCCCGCCTACCTTGATTTGCCAATAATTTTTGTCATCAAAGGGGCTTTTCTTGATCCACTTCAAGGAGTGTTGGATGTAGTCGGTGGTCAAGTAAGTATCCCCCAGAAGAAAGTTAACGCCGGGCAAATTCCGGGTGAGGCACTTAGCAAGGTAAATGATGACGCCACCCACCACTATCGCCGAGGTACCCGCCGGTGAGTTGCTAAGACGGGCCAAATGTACGGCAAAGTGGTGGGCAATGCAAGCTTTAAATGTATGGGGTCGGGTGAAGAGATAGGACCCTAGAATCTCAAGGTCCGGGGTTTGGAAATTATGCGGCTCATCCCGCGCAAAGATAGTAAAACCCATAAACCGGTGCCAAATACGGATGGCGGCATTGTGGACCGTATTGGCCGGTCTCTTCACCCCCTTCGCCTCATCAATCCCCGATATGGCCTTCCATACCCTCCCCAAATCAAAGTCCTCAGGTGGTTTATGGGAGGGGGTCGGGTCAAGTTCAAAATGTCTAGCGAACTCCTCTAAAGAAAGGCTATAATCCCGGTTTAGAAGCCGGAATTGCAAGGATTCCACCTTAGAGTGTCGGTCTTTGGTGACATTTAGGGAGCTTAGAAATTCCCAAGTGAGGCGGGGGGAGGTTCTCTCTTGGATGTCGTACATCCTCTTCATACCCAACCCGGTAAATAATTCAAAGGTAATTCTATCTAGCCCTAGCGATCGCATTGAGGAGCGATGAATGAAACGAGTATTATGGAGGGGGCGTCGTTTAAACAATACGAATTTACCTTTTTGGGGTATGGAGGCAAATTCGAGACCCGGGAAGTCGGGGTCGGGACTCGCGTTGGTGGCCGCTCCCGCCACCAATGCGCTTGGGTGATCGCCAACTCTCCAGTTCTCGCTCTTTTCCTTGCCGCCGACATGATGATATAGAAAGCTAAGGTTTAGATAAGGGTGGGTAGTATAGTGAAGGTGAGTATGGAGTTGGGTGATTTATGGAGGTTTTAGAGGGAGGAAAATTTAGAGGGAGAAAGCTAATTTTGAGAAAATGAAAAAGGGTGAAGGGAAAATAAGGGTTAATATGAGTATAAAGCTCGTCAGGGGGTCTGAGCCGGTCAGACCGACCGGCTGCCGGTCGACCGGCTCGCCTCGTTTACCTTTGGAAAAGTTTCTGCTTCTTCAAATAAAACATCAGAAGATCTCGGCCGGTCTGGCTGACCGGCTGCCGGTCAGCCGGCTGAGTCTCCTTCCCTAATATTTCTTCAACACATCTTCATCACTGACTGCTCCCAGCCGGCGGACCGGCTGCCGGCCAACCGGCTGGAGCTTCTCCTTATCACTTTCCAACTTTTTTTCTTCACATGGGGTGGTCATAGCCGGCTGGCCGGCTGCCGGCCTACCGGCTCGCACCCCCCTTCACTTTTCTTCAAATGACAAACTCCAGAAATAATCAGTGGGGCTCAGCCGGTCTGGCCGACCGGCTGCCGGTTGACTGGCTCGAGCCTCCTTCACCTTTTCAAACACAACGAAATCCAAGAAATAAGCAGAAGGTCTCAGCCGGTCAGTCAGACCGGCTGCCGGTGGACCGGCTGAGGCCTATTCTTCGTGTTTTCTCCATTGTTCCTTGTCTTCGACATTTTTCCTCAATCGACTTCCTTACTTAGCCCCGAGATTCGATTTTTCTTCTTTCAAACCGACTCACCTAGTCGGGACGAAGGCTAAGCAACGGAGGGTCCCACTTTCCTCACGACACAAACTTTATACAAACCAACACGATCCCATCATCAAATCCAATGTTGCACAAGATGAACCATAAATCCAAATGTAACTAAGTTCTAGGCTAAAATGCATGCAATATTTACAAAAAAAAGTGGTGGTTGTTTGGGAACTCCACCAAACCCGAGTTTTGGAGTTAAGAATTACTCATCCCCCAAGAGAGGGGGGTCTTCAAGATCCATTTCGTTCTTCTCTTCAATCGGTAGCCCTTCATAGTAGTATTTGACTCGTTGGCCATTGACCTTAAAGCACTCACCGGCTTTGTTTTTCAACTCATATGAGCCATATGGTTAGACGGTCACAACTTCAAAGGGTCCCGACCAACGAGACCTCAACTTTCCGGGGAACAATTGGAATCTTGAGTTGAACAAGATGACCTTGTCTCCAACGTTGATTTTCTTCCTCACGATCTTCGAATCGTGCCATTGCTTTGTTCGTTCCTTGTAAAGCTTTGCATTCTCATAGGCATCCATTCGAAGTTCATCAAGCTCATTCATTTGCAAGAATCGCTTGTTACCCGCGAGATCCATGTTGTAATTAAGCTCTTTCAAAGCACATCTAGCTCTATGCTCCAACTCCAAGGGTAGGTGACATGACTTTCCGAAAACCAATCGGTAAGGCGTGGTGCCTAGGGGGGTCTTGTAGGCGGTCCTCAATGCCCATAACACGTCATTGAGCTTTGAGCTCCACTCCTTCCTAGACTTTGTCACTACACTCTCTAGAATTGCCTTGATTTGTCGGTTGGACACCTCCACTTGCCCATTTGTTTGAGGATGATAGGCAAGTGCGACCTTGTGTCTAACCCCATACTTCTTTAGTAGAGCATAGATGGTGCGGTTGATGAAATGAGAACCTCCATCACTAATCACGGCTCTCGGGACACCGAACCTTGGGAAAATATAATCTTTGAATAGCTTGGTCACCACTTTTGAGTCATTGGTGGGAGCGGCAATAACTTCTATCCACTTGGACACGTAATCTACCGCAACCAAGATGTAGTGGTTGCCAAAAGAGGTAGGAAACGGTCCCATAAAATCCACTCCCCAAACATCAAACAATTCAACTTCTAAGATGCTATTCAAGGGCATCTCATCTCTTCTTCCAATGTTGCCTCTCCTTTGACAAGAGTCACAAGAGTGAACAAAGGCATAAGCATCCTTGAATATAGATGGCCAATAGAACCCACAATGAAGGACCCGAGCTTGAGTTCTTGAGGTAGATAAGTGGCCTCCATATGTGGTAGAATGACAAGCTTGTAGGATAGCTTGTCCTTCTTCATGTGTGACACACCTCCGGTAAATCCCATCATTATATCTTCTATAGAGATACGGGTCCTCCCACACGTACCTCTTGGACTCATACCTAAGCTTTTTCCTAGCTTGGTGGTTGAAATCCCCCGGAATGAAATTAGAGCATAGAAAATTTGCGATGTCCGCATACCAAGGGTCGGTAGCGAGCATTGCCAATAAAGTTTCATCCGGCAACCATTCATTAATGGGAACTCCATCCTCCACATCTCCTCTATCCTCTTGGGTTAATCTTGATAAGTGGTCCGCAACAACATTCTCGGCACCCGCTTTATCCTTGATTACCATATCGAATTCTTGTAGAAGTAACACCCAACGAATCAACCTTGGTTTGGCATCCTTTTTCACCATAAGATGCTTGATGGCGGTGTGGTCGGTGAAAACAATCACCTTAGAGCAAAGGAGATAAGGTCGAAATTTCTCAAATGCATACACCACCGCCAACATCTCTTTCTCCGTGGTGGTGTAGTTGCATTGAGCATTGTCCAAGGTCTTGCTCACATAGGCTATAACATGAAGCTTCTTCTCGTGCCTTTGGCCTAAAACCGCGCCCAAGGCATAGTCACTAGCATCGCACATAACCTCAAAAGGAAGGTCCCAATTGGGAGGTTGCACGATTGGAGCCGATATCAAAGCTTGTTTCAACCTACAAAAGCTCTCATGGCAAGAATCATCAAATATGAAGGGAATGTCTTTGACAAGAAGTGAGGTTAGGGGTTTGACAATTTTTGCAAAGTCTTTTATGAAACGCCTATAAAAACCCGCATGACCTAAGAAACTCCTCACACCCTTGACATTTGTGGGTGGGGGAAGTTTCTCAATCACCTCAACTTTTGCCTTGTCCACTTGGATCCCTTTTTTAGAAATGACATGACCAAGAACAACTCCCTCTTGTACCATAAAATGACATTTTTCCCAATTCAACACAAGGTTAAATTGGATGCAAGTTTGGAGTACTTGAGAGAGGTTCTTCAAACAATCATCAAATGAGGTGCCATGGACACTAAAATCGTCCATAAACACCTCCATAGACTTCTCAATATACTTAGAAAAGATAGACATCATAGGCCTTTGAAATGTCCCGGGAGCATTGCAAAGCCCAAATGGCATTCTCCGATATGCGAAGACACCATAAGGACATGTAAAAGTAGTTTTTGCTTGGTCATCCGGGTGAATGGGAATTTGGAAAAACCCGGAGTAACCGTCAAGAAAGCAAAAATACTCATGATTTGCCAACCTCTCGAGCATTTGATCAATGAAAGGCAAAGGAAAATGATCTTTGATTGAGGCGGAGTTAAGTTTTCGGTAATCAATGCACATTCTCCATCCCGTGATTGGACGGGTGGAGATGAGTTCACCGTCCTCATTCTCTACCACGGTCATACCGCTCTTTTTAGGGAGGATTTGAACCGGGCTCACCCATTCGCTTCCCGAGATGGAGTATATGATTCCGGCGTCAAGCAATTTATCAATTTCCTTTCTCACAACTTCCCTTAGTTTATCATTCAATCTCCTTTGAGGTTGGGCACAAGGTGTGTATCCTTCCTCTAGTGCAATGCGATGCATACACACTCTAGGATCGATACCCACAAGGTCGTCAATGCTATACCCAAGTGCCTTTTTGTTGATCTTAAGGACATTTAAAAGTTTTTCTTTTTGATCAAGGTCTAGGTTAGCATTGACAATCACCGGAAGTGCCTTTTCCTCATCAAGATAAGCATATTCAAGGGAGGGGGGTAAGGGTTTAAGGTCTACCTTTGGAGGGTTCTTACCCTCATCTTCATTAAGGAATGGTGGTAGAGCTTCATAATCCTCATCATCAACCTCCCCCGAACATAACTCATTAGTGTCATGGATAACATCTTCTAGAATATCCACCGAGTAAGCACTCTCGAACATTGGCTTAAACAAGATACCCGTCAAGGAAAACTCAATTACATTGCCTCCAACATTGAAAGAGAGTCTTCCGTTCTTCACATCAATCATTACTCCCCCGGTTGCCATAAAGGGTCTTCCAAGTATTATTTGAGTTTGTTGATCCTCCGGAATATCTAATACCACAAAGTCCGCCGGTATGTAGAAATTCCCTACCTTTACCGGTACATCCTCTATCACACCCATTGTAACAACCCGAAAAGTACCCAATTTTTCTAGTAAAAATATTTACTAACACTTTTCAGTAGACTTAAGTTTTTAAAATAGAATTTATTGTTTCGAGTCGTATTTTGAAATTCCGCGTTCGTATTTGGAATTTTTGAGAGATTTCATGAAAAGACCGTTTTAGTCATCTTTGACTTTTCTTGACTTTTAAGTCGTCTTTGACTTTTCTTGACTTTTTAAAAGTCGTCATTGACTTTTCTTGACTTTTAAGTCGTCATAAACTTTTATTGACTTTTAAGTCATCTTTGACTTTTCTTGACTTTTAAGTCGACTTTGACTTTCGTTGACTTTCCCGACTCGCCTTGTAAGTTTGAAGACCGAAATTTTATTTAAAAAAATAATATTTTTAATTTATTTTTATTAAGATTTATTAAGATTTATCATAATTTAATATAATGATTTTGAATTTATTCGGAATTTAAAGAAT
>JAIUZE010006225.1:0-26067 GCA_022085475.1 Heliosperma pusillum | reverse complement strand
ACAACAGAAACAAAGCCTAGCCATCCACTTCCCAAGACTAGGCCAAAACAAAGCTCAGCCAACAGCCCAACAAACCCAACACAACAAAAACAGCCCCCAGCCAAAAACAGCCTATCACTGCCTTTCTAAACAAGGTCCATGGGGCCCCACACAATCAAACAAGCCTAACCAACCCTCAAACCTATGTCTTGGGAAGGTCCTCTACAACTTTCCCCAGGACTCCCCCCCCCAGAAACAAACACACAAAAAGTTAGCTTAGGGACAACTACAAACTGTCCAGGAATTCAGCCTTTTGCAGTAGTTTAAATGTCACTATCAAACTTTCCTATTTTGAACAAACAAGCTCGAGGATCTTTTAGCAGACCCTTTGGCATTCATCCAACTCCAGTTGAGCTCAAGATTCAAGCCTGGAAGTCCACTCCTCCACCAGTTTCAACCTAAACAACCCCATTAAGGCAGATTGTCTCATTAGACTGCTTTTCTACTTTATTGCTTTAATTCTGAACAATGTAGCTGTTATTTCTGTTTCTTTTGCAAGCCAATTGTGGCCCTAGAATGTATTGAACGAGTAGGATGTAATCTCCTTGCCTATATAAGGCCATTTCCTAATGAATGAAAGACAGATTTGAAGTAAAATATAAAACTGAAACCTTGTTTCTGTTGCATCTCTTGGCTGTGTGCTTGAGACAACTTCCTTTGCTGTGTGCTTGGAAGTGAGCTTGGGTCCTTAGTTGTGTGCTGGGATCAAGGTTCAACCCTCAACCATTGGCTTTGTGCTTTGGTTAAGGTCCTATCCTTGTTCTTTAACAATCAATTCAAACAGAAACAGAGTACTTGCAAGAGTCTTAATCTTAGCTCAGTTTGTCATTGTTTAGCTGTCTTTTCTGAATAGTTTCAGTGCAAATTGGTTATCAGAGCTTTGGTTTGTGAGTTCATCTACCTAACTACATTAAAAACACAAAATACAACCAGGAGTGAAGAGAGAATCACAGGTATTGAAAACACAGTTCAAGATCTTGTCAGAACTGTAATGGAGGTCTCTAGATCTGTCAATGAACTCCTTGAGGGCCAACAGAACAATGATACAAGGGGAGGCAGAGGTCGAGGAAGAGGAGCACCTTTCCCACAAGGTGGAGTAAGGAGGAGACAACCTGTAGATCAGTTTGAAATGTCAGATTCAGATGGCTCAGATCACAATCTTCTCAGACACCAAGACAAAGATATCAAGGTAGAGATTCCTGACTTTCTAGGTAGCTTGAACCCTGATGATTTCTTAGATTGGCTAAGGTCTGTAGAAAGAGTCTTTGAGTTTAAAGGATACACTGATAGAAAGGCTTTTAAGGTTGCTATCATGAAACTAAAAGGCTATGCCTCACTTTGGTATGAAAACATGAAAACCTTGAGGGTTAGAGAAGGGAAAGAACCTGTAAAGTCATGGCTCAAACTGAAAAAGAAAATGAGAGCTAAGTTTGTCTCTAGGGACTACACTCAAGACATGTTCATTAAGCTTACTCACCTAAAGCAAGACCAAAGACCTTTAGAGTCCTACCTAAGAGACTTTGAACAACTCACTTTGCAATGTGAGGTTGTTGAGAAATCTGAACAAAAGATAGCAAGGTTCTTAGAGGGGTTGGATGAAAGGATAGCTAGCAAAGTCAGGCTACAAAACATATACTCCTTTGAGGAAGCTGTCAACTTGTCTTTAAGGGTAGAAAAATTGGGAAAAGGAAAGGCCAGTGCTTCTAAGACACCCTCCAGAACCCCCACCTTCAAACCTTTTGTAGGAGTTAAGATAGGAGAACCTGTGGTTCCTGTTAAGACTCCTTTCAACCTTGATAAAGGCAAGGCTGTTGAGGCAGGCCAAAGGAAGACTACCCCTCTCAAAAAGTGCTTTCAATGTCAAGGGTATGGACATTTTGCTAGAGAATGTCCATCTAAAAGGGCTCTGAGTACCCTAGAAGTAATCCATTGGGGAGATGATGAAGTGTTGGTCTGTGATGAAGAGATGGAAGAGCCTGAGGTAGAGGCTAGTGAGGAGTTGATAGAGCCTGATGCAGGGTTAAGTTTGGTAACATGGAGGGTAATGCATACTCAACCACAACCTTTGGAAGAGGACCAAAGACACCAGATCTTTAGGACCAGATGTACCATCAAGGGTAGAGTATGTAACCTCATTATTGATGGGGGAAGCTGCACTAATGTGGCCTCCAAAACACTGATAGACAAGCTAGCTCTACCCACCAAAGACCACCCCCTACCTTACAAACTCAGATGGCTAAACAAAGGGGCTGAGATCAAGGTGGATAAACAATGTGTTATACCTTTCTCAATTGGTAAAGGGTATGTGGATGAGAGTCTTTGTGATGTTCTACCTATGGATGCATGTCACCTTCTGCTTGGGAGACCATGGGAGTTTGATAGAGATGCCATACACCATGGGAGAGACAACACCTACACCTTCAAGTATGGGAAGAAGAAGATCACCCTAGCACCTTTACCACCTGCTTTAAAGATCAACCCAAACCCCATGAGTGAGGCTTCCAAAGAAGTCATGTTGATAAGTGAATCAGAAATAGCACAAGAGCTAAGTGAGCTACAACCTGTATACATATTGCTAGTCAAGGAGACTGGGATGAGTATCATTGATATCCCTGAAGAGGTCAAATCTATCCTAGAAAGTTATGGTGATGTCTTCCCTACTGAGCTTCCTAGTGGACTGCCACCACTAAGAGGGATAGAGCACCACATTGACCTAGTGCCTGGAGCTATCTTACCCAACAAGCCAGCCTACAGGAGTGACCCTAAGGCTACACAAGAGCTCCAACTTCAAGTAGGTGAACTACTCAACAAGGGCTATGTCAGAGAGTCCCTCAGTCCTTGTGCTGTACCAGCCTTGCTTGTGCCAAAGAAGGATGGGACTTGGCGTATGTGTATTGATAGTAGGGCCATCAACAACATTACCATCAAGTATAGGTTTCCCATACCTAGACTTAATGATATTCTGGATGAGCTAAGTGGGGCTCAAGTGTTCACTAAGATTGATCTAAGGCAGGGCTACCACCAAGTGAGGATAAGAGCAGGGGATGAATGGAAGACAGCTTTCAAGACTAAACATGGGCTCTATGAATGGCTGGTGATGCCTTTTGGGTTGTCTAATGCCCCTAGCACCTTCATGAGGTTGATGACAGAGGTCCTAAGGCCTTACTTAGGCAAGTGTGTAGTGGTTTACTTTGATGATATTCTTATTTACAGTTCAACTAAGGGAGAACATTTGCAACATCTGAAGTTGTTGTTTGAGGTCCTAAGAGAAAACAAGTTGTATGGCAAGCTAGAGAAGTGCACCTTCATGCAGCCTGAGGTTTACTTCCTTGGGTTCATCATCTCTAAGAAAGGGGTAGCAGTTGATCCTGAGAAAGTGCAAGCAATCAAGGAATGGCCCATTCCCCAAACTGTTACTGATGTAAGAAGTTTCCATGGGTTGGCATCTTTCTATAGGAGGTTCATACAAGGGTTTAGTTCAATCATGGCCCCTATTACTGAGTGCATGAAGAAGGGAGAGTTCAAGTGGAATGAGAAGGCTGAAAGGTCCTTCAATCTGATCAAAGAGCTATTGTGCAAGTCTCCAATATTGGTTCTACCAGACTTTAACAAACTCTTTGAGGTAGAGTGTGATGCCAGTGGTCTTGGCATAGGAGCTGTGCTTACTCAAGAAAAGAAACCTGTGGCATACTTTAGTGAGAAGCTAAATGGGGCCAAGCTTAACTATTCCACATATGACAAGGAATTCTATGCCATTGTGAGGGCATTGAATCATTGGGGACACTACTTGAAGCCTAAGCCTTTTGTGCTTCATTCTGATCATGAGGCTCTCAAATACATCAATGGACAACACAAACTCAACCCCAGGCATGCCAAATGGGTAGAGTTCTTGCAATCCTTCTCATTCTCCAGCAAGTACATAGAAGGTAAGAACAATGTTGTAGCTGATGCATTGTCTAGAAGGTCTGTAATGTTGACCTTCATGGAGCAAAGGGTGTTGGGGTTTGAATTTATGAAAGAGCTCTATCAAGAGGACCCAGACTTCAAGCATGAATGGGAGGTACACCAAGAAGGGCAAGTCAAGAAAGGGAGCAAGTACACAGCTCAAGAAGGATACTTATTCTATGGAAACAAACTGTGTGTGCCTAAGGGACCTTATAGGGGACTACTGGTCAAAGAGGTTCACTCCAATGGCCTTGCTGGTCACTTTGGGGTACAGAAGACCTATGACATCTTACAAGATCAGTTCTATTGGCCTAAGATGCTCAGTGATGTGCAAGATGCCCTCAAGAGATGCAGATCTTGTCAACTAGCCAAGGCACACTTTCAAGCAGGCCCTTACACACCACTTCCAGTACCCAACAAGCCATGGGAAGACCTCAGTATGGACTTTATTGTAGCCTTACCTAGAACTCAAAGGGGAAAGGATTCAATCATGGTGGTTGTAGATAGATTCAGCAAGATGGCACATTTCATTGCTTGTAAGAAGACTGAGGATGCATTGGGGGTGGCTGAACTATACTTTAGGGAAGTTGTCAAGTTACATGGGGTCCCTAGAAGCATTGTCTCAGATAGAGACACAAAGTTCATGAGCCATTTCTGGAGAACCTTGTGGAAGCTGTTGAAGACCAGGTTATTGTTTAGTACTTCTCACCATCCCCAAACTGATGGGCAGACAGAAGTCACTAACAGAACACTAGGGAAGATCTTAAGGAGCATTGTTTCTAAGTCATTAAAAGATTGGGACCTCAAGCTAGCACAAGCTGAATTTGCCTTCAACAGAGCTCCCTCCAGCAGCACAGGTAAAAGTCCTTTTGAAACAGTTTATGGCACTAATCCTCTCATGCCTACAGACCTAGCACCAGTCAAAGGAAACAAGGCAAGCTATGATGCAAAGAAAAGAGTTGAGCAAATGATACAGATTCATGAGCAAGTCAAGAAGCAGATTGAAAGGTCCAATGAGTTGTACAAAGCTAGGTCCAAGGGGCCTAAGAAAGCAAGGGAATTCAAGGCAGGGGATCTTGTATGGTTGCATTTAAGAAAAGAGAGATTTCCAGACAAGAGGAGAAACAAGCTCATGCCAAGAGCTGATGGACCATTTGAGATATTGGAGAAGATAGGCACCAATGCTTACAAGGTGGATCTACCAGGAAGCTATGGTGTACATGGTACTTTCAATGTTGGAGACCTGAGTCCTTACCATGGTGAATCAGATGATGAAGGTGAGGAAGATTTGAGGGCAAATCCTTTTCAAGAAAAGGAGGTTGCAACGGGAGTATGTGACCAAGCCAAGACACGAGCCATGACACGAGCTCAAGACAAGACACAAACTCAAGACAAGACTCAACATCAAAACAACAACCTACATTCAGACAACACCATGACCAGCTATGACAATGTTCTATTCAGTCCAAGCCACAACCACTTCAAGCCTGCTAAGACAACACCACCACAACCAGAACAAAGCCTAGCCATCCACTTCCCAAGACTAGGCCACAACAAAGCTCAGCCAACAGCCCAACAAACCCAACACAACAAAAACAGCCCCCAGCCAAAAACAGCCTATCACAGCCTTTCTAAACAAGGTCCATGGGGCCCCACACAATCAAACAAGCCTAACCAACCCTCAAACCTATGTCTTGGGAAGGTCCTCTACAACTTTCCCCAGGACTTCCCCCCCCAGAAACAAACACACAAAAAGTTAGCTTAGGGACAACTACAAACTGTCCAGGAATTCAGCCTTTTGCAGTAGTTTAAATGTCACTATCAAACTTTCCTATTTTGAACAAACAAGCTCGAGGATCTTTTAGCAGACCCTTTGGCATTCATCCAACTTCAGTTGAGCTCAAGATTCAAGCCTGGAAGTCCACTCCTCCACCAGTTTCAACCTAAACAACCCCATTAAGGCAGATTGTCTCATTAGACTGCTTTTCTACTTTATTGCTTTAATTCTGAACAATGTAGCTGTTATTTCTGTTTCTTTTGCAAGCCAATTGTGGCCCTAGGATGTATTGAACGAGTAGGATGTAATCTCCTTGCCTATATAAGGCCATTTCCTAATGAATGAAAGACAGATTTGAAGTAAAATATAAAACTGAAACCTTGTTTCTGTTGCATCTCTTGGCTGTGTGCTTGAGACAACTTCCTTTGCTTTGTGCTTGGAAGTGAGCTTGGGTCCTTAGCTGTGTGCTGGGATCAAGGTTCAACCCTCAACCATTGGCTTTGTGCTTTGGTTAAGGTCCTATCCTTGTTCTTTAACAATCAATTCAAACAGAAACAGAGTACTTGCAAGTGTCTTAATCTTAGCTCAATTTGTCATTGTTTAGTTGTCTTTTCTGAATAGTTGGGTGCAACATTCCTATCATGTGACTATTGCGTATAAATCATATTCAAATATCATATCGTCTCATATCTACTAAGGCTCATTCATTCATTCATTTAAATAAAACCTTACCTGAAGACAAATCCCCGACCCGAGTCCCGCGACGGGTCCTCAGTCAAAACGGGGCTGACTAGATCTTAGTTTGACCAAACCCGTTTGGTCAAACCGGCTAGAAACAGAGTCTTTACCACATAGACTTGAACATAAAATCATCATATTCAATTCATGCTATTTTATTTAAAACTTCTAACATGTAAATTATTAAATCATACAAAAACCCGTTTGACTTAAAGGCTATCAAATTAAACTATAATCTCGTATTATAATTTCTAACATGTGAGAAATACTAATTTTATGAAAAACCTTTTTAATTAAATATTTTACTTATTAACATTTCCCACTTGCTAAATATTACAAAACACGATAAAATAACAATAACTCAAAACCGTCACAAGTCCAAGGAAGAGGACTCATGGGCTGATTTGGGCCGACTTGACACGGGCCTGGACTGGGCCCACGGGCCTGGTTTGGGCCTGTTTTGAGACGACACTTTTAAACTCGTTTCTTAATATTTCCCGCATGCTTTAACATATTTAAAACCCGTCAAAACCACAACAAAACAATCTAGTATCGACCCAAACCCAAAGACCAAAACCCGGACCAACCCAAACCGGGCTGGACCGGTCTGGACCAGGCTGAACCGGGCCTGAACCGGCCGGTTCTCAGCCACCACACCCGGCCACTTTACACGGCCAAGACCACCACCACTCCAAATTAATTCTAACATGATTTTAATTAACAACATCCATTTTTAACAACCAATTCAACCATCATTCATACAAAAATCATGGTTATAAATAAATCATACAAATATGTCCAGAACACTAACATATTAAAAATTACATACAACATATAAATCATACTACTTATCATGTTACTACTAAAAATCATAAGTAACAATAACATGAACAAAAACCTAAGGTATGTGACATTATTTCGTCGAGTAAATCGGAATCGTTACCTTAGCTAGAAAATCAATTAGCACCCAAAATAAGAACTAAAGAAAAACCCGTCTACTAATCTTCACCCAAAATATACGAGTCTCCAAACTCGTCTTCACAATCTTCCCCTATAAGAAATGACAAGAATAACTTTATTAGAATTAAAACTTGATTTTCCATAATTAAAGTGTTGAAAACGATTTTGTCGGAATTTAAAATAAACCGTACTTGAAGATGGAGAGCGAAGAGGAGATTCTAGAAATATAAGTTAGGACGGATTTGAATAAGAAATGAAGGTTTTATGATGATTTTGCTCAAGAACGACGAAGAACGACGAAGAACGACGAAGAACGGTGAAGAACGATTAATTAGATCTTAAGTTGATTTATTGTAAAATGAAAAGGTAGTTAGTGAGTAAAGTGGGGTGTGAGTGCCGTGTACATATAGAGGAAATATGGAGTCGGATTTTGAAATTGTTGTTACGGAATTGACTCGGGTTTTATAATTGTTTAATCAAATATCTAGATATTAATTAGATATTATGTTATTGTAATGAAAAGAAAGAAAATATCTAGTCCTATGAGGGAGAGGAGAGCCGTGTGAAATGAGAAGAATCGGGTCTGTTTTTGAAGCGATTTGCGGAGTTTAAGTTGACGGATCGATAAAGTTATAAATATCTTAGATATTATTATTAGTTTAATCATATTAATTAAAATATCCAAAGTGAGTGGAAAAAGGATGACATGGGCGTGTGACTCATGCCAAAGTCGGGTTTCGGGTTTGTTTCGGGATTTAAGATGACTCGGGAATAGTTAAATGACGTTCGGGTTAAAACCGTAAAAGTTATTCTTTAATTCCGAATAAATTCAAAATAATTATATTAAATTATCATAAATTCAAATAAATCTTAATAAAAATAAATTAAATTTATTATTTTTTTGAATAAAATTTGGTCTTCAAAATTACAAGGCGAGTCGGAAAAAGTCAACAAAAGTCAAAGTTGACTTAAAATCAAGAAAAGTCAAAGATGACTTAAAAGTCAAGAAAAGTAATGACGACTTAAAAAGTCAAGAAAAGTCAATGACGACTTAAAAAGTCAAGAAAAGTCAAAGACGACTTAAAAGTCAAGAAAGTCAAAGATGACTTAAAAACGGGTTCTCATTGAATCTCTCAAAAATTCCAAATACGAACTCGGAATTTCAAAATTCAACTGGAAACAATAAATTCCACTTTAAAACTTAAACAGGCTCAAAAGTATTCGTAAAATATTTTCACTAGAAAAATAGGGTACTTTTCGGGTTGTTACGTACACATCCAATTCCAACACATATACTAGCATCAAGCTATATTACGTAACTAATAAATGTCACTAGACATTTAGTAAACAACAACTAAAGCATATAAAACACGTATTGATATCGAGTAACCCTTCACCGTTACCTTTTTGGTCTTCAATCGATATCTAGGTCCTCCTCCACTAGGTAGTAGTCTTTGTCGGGGTCTTGAAGGTCTTCACCTACAAAAAGACAACGAAAGATGAATATAATTCACCTTTGAGAAAGACGGATAAATTGAAAGATAAGAAAGACGGTAATTTTATTGCCAATTAAGAAAGAGGACGATAAGAGGGGAAGATTATGACGAAAATAAACGGATTTGAGTAAGAAATAGATGAGTAGTGAGGAGTTTGGGATTGATCAATAATGGGGTTTAGGGTTTTTGGTTACTTGGTGATGAAGAAGTTGTGTGGAAAAGTGAGTGAGGGAGTTAGGGTTTATAAGGGGAGTTATAAGGTGAGTGAAAGAATATGGGGAAAAAGCCCCAAAAGCGCCTTATGGCGTAACTCACACGGAATTTCGAATAAAGTCCGAAAACGAACTCGGAATTGCTAGATTAGACACGGAAACTAAGTTCTAGACTAAATCCAAAATTTCGCTGAAAAGTATTCGTATAATATTTTTAAATTACAAATAGGGTACATTTGCGGGGGTTACAGCCGCTGCTGATTTATGCACGATTTTCACTGGCAGGGGAACAAATTTAAGTTTTTTCAAAAACAATAATAAAAGAAATAACAACGGTTATTTTAAAATTCATTAAAAGCGTTGTTACGTATTTCCTACCAAAACTAATCATACTTTTAACAACGGTTTATTCTGATATACCTGTTGTTATTAAAACTTTCCACAACGGCTTCCTTAGTATAATCCATTGTTATTAACTCTATTCACAACGGGTTTGAAAAACTTAAGCGTTGTTATAATCTTTCCCACCAAAACTACACACACGTTTAACAACGGTTTCTTTTAACAAAATCGTTGTTGTATGTATCTTTCACACCAAAATTATTCACACGGTTTAACAACGGTTGGCTAGTAATAACAACGATTTTTTACCGTTGTTAAAAATATTCACAACGCTTTTAACAACGGTTTTTTCTAATATACCCGTTATTATTAAAACTTTCAATAACGGTTTCTGCTAACATAAGCGTTGTTGTATATTTCCCACCAAATTTATTTTCACGGTTTAACAACAGATGGCTAGTAACGACAACGGTTTTTAACCGTTGTTAAACATATTCACAACGGTTTTTTCATTAAATATGAACGGTTGTTAAAACCTTTAACAACGGAGGCTTTAACAACGTCTGCTTTTTTATATAACAACGGTTTTTAACCGTTGTTATAGCCTCTTTTTGTAGCAGTGAAGGTAAGAATCCAAGTGGCCCGGGTTGGATGCATCCTAATGTTTTCAAAGCATTAATCGAGAAGCGGAAGAATAAGGCATTTCTCAGAAGATCGAAACAAGTGTTCATCAACAAGAAAGGCGGCGGAGATGGCCCTACTACACATCACTACGGGTCAATCAAAGCTGTAAAACATGATGCTAAGATGGTAAATAAGTTGAACTTTTAAGTATTTTAATTTGATAATTTACTTTGGTAGTTTTGACATATTAACTACTATAATGTTAGCATTTATAATTTGAAGTTAATGTTTGATTTATTTTTATAAAAGGCAAAAGAGAAGGGGGGTATAGCCCCTAATACAGTGGAGCTATATCTTGATAGCCATAGGAAACTGGTTAATGGTGAGGAGCAATGGAGTCATCCAACTGCCCGAGCGAGATATGTAAGTATTATTACATTCAAAATTTCAAGGGTATTCAAAATAATTATGTTATTATTTAAAACTTTCTTTTTTGACAATGTAGCAAAATTATCTAAGGATGATAAATGAGCTTAATGAGCAAGGACTTCCGATAGACGCTAACAAGGATTGGTTCGATTCGGTGGATGGATACAAGAAGGGCCAAGTCTTTGGGTTAGGAACTGTCGCCTCACTATATTACACTCCCCCGGCATCATCATCGTCGAGAGGTAGTTCTTCCGCCTCCCAACCATATATCCCCAGTGTTCTAAGTCAAACAATGGAAGCACGTGAGAGGGAAGCCGAAGAGTTTAGGAAGTATAGAGAAGAAGTGCAACAAAGCGAAGAAGAAGCTCGCAACAGGGAAGAACTTTACATAAAAAATCAAGAGGATCTAAGGCAACAAATCATGGCTAGTCAAGACGCTAGTACCCGTGAACGAGAAGAAACATGGCGCCAAATTGAGACCTTAACCAAATTATTTGAATCCCAAACCCAATATCGATGCAATAATAACCCATGAGAATTGCCTTATTGAAAGTCCATAGACCTTAATTAGACTCCTCTAATTATTTACTAAATTACTTATTAATTTAGTTTATAATGATCTATGCAACATGCATGCAAATATAAAGACATTTATATAAGAGAAGAAATTTCCTCACATTGATATGGAAAATATAAGGGCACAACAAGAACTCCTTCTTGTTGTTCTTGAGCTATAAATATGGATGAACACAAACTATCTCCAAAGTAGAAGATCTCCTCTAAGTTGCACCAAGATTAACCCAAATAATCTACTCTTATTATTAACTAGATAATAAGATAGATATTATACTACTAATATTATGACTATATTACTACACTAGTAATACTTAGTAAATATTAGTATTTGAGAGTTTTTAGTGAGAGGAAGAATTTTAGAAAGAAGTATGACAATTGAACAAAATCAAGTGGTAATAAAATGAACAACTTTTGTTCATTATTAAGGCCATAAGGCCGGATCCTCATGTCCAAAATTGGACTATTATTTGTTCAATTTTATCACATGCATTTGAGTGGAGTGTTGTAGAAAAGATGATGATTGTTTTATACTTGTTATGTCACTTTCAATAAGTAACTAAAGAGTAAAAACAAGAACAAAATCATCACCCTTGTTACTACATCTTAACCGGCCACAATTGGTCTAGTTAGGTCTATTTTGATTTTTGATATTTGTCTCACAAATACTTATTGATCATATGGTTAATTATCTTGTATAATTAAGTGTTAATTTGATCATATAACAATTATATGACTCAATTAAATAAATAATATGTACTTAACATTTTAAGTAATATTTTACCATTATATCAATATATAATGGGTCCCACAATGCTTAGTTAATTTATTTTACAACTCCTTGTAAATATAATTAACTAATTACCTCTATCTCAAAACCTCAACTAATTTAGTAATTTAACGATTAATTACTAAGTTAAATCTTATTTAATCGTATTAAAATAAGATATAAATTTATTAGTCAATTATCGCATAATTGAAAAATAAGCTTAATCGAATTTGAGTTCTTAACTCAATTTCTAACAATTAACTCTCGTACATATCGAATATATGTAATGTACTAATTAACTGTATCGTATACAAATAATTAGTTACTATTTGGATTTCATCCTTTAGGTGTGACCGAAAGGGATCAGTTGATCACCGCCGTCAAACGACAATAACGTCAAACTCTAGTCAGCCAACCGTTATTGATTTACGTTAATCAACTGACTAATCATATATATAGTCAATAAATATCCCAATTATATTCCATAATAAGATTTATTATGTGGCGCACTATTGTGGAGGACACCTACTCCAACAATCTCCCACTTGTCTGACACAAGTGTGCGTCACCGATTCTCTTGTCTCTTTATCACATCTCCCACTCAACGCAAGGTGTCTTTCAGGTCGCACTTGCGATTGACAATATCTAGAGTGGTTTTCTCGATAGGGAGAGTAACTGTCTGACCGGAAAATCTACCATAGATCTCTTTCCGAGCGTGGCCACGCATTTACAGTAACTTCTCCTCGAGTGGCCTAAAGATGTTTTTACCCAACGTGGGTGGACAATTCCTGTTGATCCATCTACTCTGTATGATGCAGATCACCATGATCCAGAAGAAGTCCATCGGCCTCCTTTTACGGCACGACCTAGAACATCAACCAAAACCAATCGGAAACTGCACCGACTCAGATAGACGGTCGCCAGTCAAAAGAATCGACTTATAGGAATAAGATAGAAGACCCTGCCACGACCAGGCATCAAATAATTGATTTAAGGGTCTCTACAATGTCACTGTCCGACAGAGTGTCATACAGTCTGTCTATGTAAACGACCAGTCATCTCCATGACCCCATGGTGCTGAACCAACCATCGATCGACTTACAATCTAGTCATTTCGAGACGTCACCTCATTGAGTGACTAGGGACAAAATACTAAGTTCGTCCTGTTCACTTGAATTGGGTTCAACCTTTCTTTCAACCAATTCGGATAAACAAAGTATTAAAATTTAGTCAAACTAAATAAAGGAGTTTTTAATGAAACTCTAACAATGAATGCGATTATCAAATATTTGGAAAAATTGATACGCTATCAATAATTTCATATCTTATAATCTTTAGCAATTCAGGTACATATTTCAATCCCCATTGAAATGACATGACTATCATGTTCAGCCTGCAAAAAGCATGGCTAATGGATAGCAATACTTGCATCTTTCCCATCGTTCTGATTGCTATTTCTCTTTGTCTACGTAATCTCTTATTACATAAAACTTTCTGAGTACGTGTCTAGGTTTGAATCTAGACTTAGGACTCTTGGCCTAAAGGTAGCTCCCACTGTTTTACCAGTATAATGGGATAGGATATACAGCTATATGAACTATTTCTAGTCCCTCCAATACTGTCGAATCCAAGCTACTTTCATATGCATCATCATATGACGCAATGTACTCCATTTCCGTTGTTAAATCCGCAATGATAAACTGCCTGGAACACTTCCAGCGGATACATGACATTTATATTGAAAATGTCACTCCTACTTGGAACCTTTCCAATAGTATTTTCTGTTTGGAACTCTTCCAACAGATAAATCTTCTATGAAACACAGCCAGTTCGTGATTTCAAATCACTTTGATCAGTTTGGAAACTGAAGTCTGTGTAACCCTTACACGCAACTCATTTTAAACTCCAAACACATGGAACATATCTTTTAGTCCTTCGCAAGTACTAAGGATGTTCTTTATGGCTATCAAGTGACTCTCACTTGGATTTGATTGCAAATGATTCGTCATACTCAAAGCATGCGAAATGTCGGATTGAGTATACATCACAGCGTATATAATTGATCCCGCATCGGAAGCAAAAGGAATCAATTATGATGTGTTCAACTTCCTTGAACTAGTCAAAGATCTTATCAATATAAGAATTTTGACTCAATGCTAATATCCTTTTAGATTTATCTCCATAAATCCAGATATCTAAAAGATGTATTCTACTTTTCCAAAATCTTCCATCATCTAAAATGATCAATATGTCTCCACATATAAGACTGATGCATACCACTTTACCCCCACTAAACGTCATGTATAAACATAATTCCTCGAGATATCGAGAAATATTTTGCAACATGATTGACACACTAATTCCAACTCTTTTGTGCTTACTTAAGACATCCTCTTAAGCTTGCAAATTTAACTTAGGATAGTTAGGATCTACGAACCCACAGGTGAATATTAAATATACTACCGCTTCTAGAATCGTATTCAAGAAGGTGGTTCTTGAGATCCAGTTGGCATCATACTATTATGATATGCTGTAATCACTAAGTATTTTCGAATGGATCAAAGAATTAAGGTTGGTGCAAAACTCTTTGCCTACCAAGTTATCTTTGAAAACATTTTAATGTTCATCCATGCAAATTTCGATCTTAAAAATCAATTTACATTGAAGAGGTCGTACTTCTTCAAGTAAAATTTACCAGGTCACATACCTGATCATCATGCATGGAGTCCATTACGAATCGTATGACTCTAAGCCATATCAAGAAGTTGGGACTAAAAACAGTCTTTTATAAGTCGCATATTAGAATTCATCACTATAAAGGAGCGATAAAATTCCACCTGACCTCCTAGGTTCTGAAGAAACAACTACTGAACAAGCAATGAGGAAAACTTTTTCCGGACCATATGCTCAGTTTGTGGCTCTTGAAACATTTTCTCCCACTCTGTCTTATCAAGAAATAATCGTATTTTTATTGAAAGACAGCATCACGAGTCACAAACGCTTTGTTCTCGTGGTCAATGTGGGATTATTGAGCACTTGTTTCATTCAAATAACTTATAAATTAGGTACGCTACCTACCCATATCGTATATGAAATGAAATCAGACTGTTTTAAATGTGTTTTATGGTGGGAAAAGAAATAGCAGACAAAAAAATATTAAGATCCCACAGTTAGTCAAATGGCTCATTTTGACTTGATAAAGACAAAACCATATCGTATAAGGTTCTGTTTCTCTATTCAACAACACCTTATCTAATAATGTGTGTTAGAGAAGTTAACTTGTCAAACCATTTCACAATACTTTTGGTGAAAATCAAAGTCAATAATTAGATATTTATAGTTACGATTTTAGTCGTAAGTCCTTGATCTAATGCTCTAGTGGTTAACTACTTCTTATTGAAGCTCTTTGAACTTTTCAAAGATTTCTCTTACCAGCTCATTAAGTAGAATCAAACATAATATCTACTTAAATCGTCGGTAAATCAAGTGAAGTAATCATTACCATATCTGGTTGTGTTTGTTATTGGACCATACGTATTCTTATGTAATGGGGCCAATAATTTACTAGTTCGATTTCCTTTTCCACAAAAGGGCACGAATCATCTTGCCTTGAATACAAGATTCGCACACACCATAAGACTCAAAATCAGATGGGTTAGGGACAGTTGTTAATACTAGCCTCTTAATGTGCTACACAATCCAGAATTAAGATTAGATATAGGTCACCAATTTTGAGCCTTTTTCAATCTATATGACAAGTAATTACTAGTTTAGGTCAAGAATATAATTACCTTTGATTGGTATGGGATAACCATTGACCAAGTATAGGCATAAAAAGATACAACGTTTGTTCTATTCACAAAAGTGAAACACTTGTTTCGTACACAAAGTGGTACTATATGCATTTTATTTAGAGTTTATGACCTACACGTTTATTAAAGTAATATCTCTACATCCAAAACTAGATTGATCAACTTTATAACTTTATTCTGTTTCTATAGAATAAAACTACAATAGTTTTATTCCCTTGTAAGATTCGACAATTTAATCATGGTAGTCCGTCGCACGAATCCATTATTATATTCATCGCTACATTGATGAAAACCATAATAGGTATCTAATACCCAAAAATTGCATTTAGCAAAATAAATGTCGATCATATAGATATTATGGGTGAAAAATTACACCCACTTTCTAACTCTTTAGAAAACTTTGGGAAGATTCTTTTCTTGTGTCCTACACTGTAAAATAGAATCGTCAAAAGTTGGGTTCGACACCTTGCTTGGGTTTTGACTTTACTATTCAAAATAGTCTTGTCTTTATCCCTTGCCTTGTGTCAAAGTCGAGCCAACCTACTCTTGAACCTCGTCTTAACAATTAAGAATATAAACATCATTCTTAGTGCTCCCACTCACTTTCATGAATCTCTATTTAGACAAGTATATTGGAATTATTGTGAAGACTATTCTTCATTTCATTCATGGTTTTACCTTCAAAAGGATAAACTTTTCATGAAGTGATTACGGTATTTGGTTTGTTCACGATTTCAAATAAATCGATTAACCTAGTCATCCCAACTGTTTTGGCCTCTTTTGAGGTAAGCCTCGATAAGGAGCATTATGATGACATACCAAAATACAAACATTTTCTTTGGAGCAAAAATTTGATGTACCATTGTTATAAGAAGGCGTCACAAAATATTCAAAACGCTTTTGACTAAGTGTGACATATTCATTTACTCTTCATAAGAGACATTTGCAATAGTGAATATGAGGATCAAAAGATAAAATTCATTTTGTCTTTAGCTTCGGTGGTTTAAACGGAGATTGCAATCAAAATGCTACCGTATAAAATAATGGAAACTCTTTTCCACGATTGAACGGATTTACCAGTTCGTAGAAGGATAAATATTTGTCATTGCGCGAATAAATATGAACGGAAAATAAACATTCATTGCTTATATATATAATTTACTTGTAAAAACAATTTTAAACAAGTCACTCATATAATGACCCCTCACGAAATTACATAAGTGATTCCAAGACCCATCTTTAGACAAAAATAGTCATCGCATGCTACCTTTATCTAAAAATGGTTAGTCAATACTTGACTAATTCTACACTTAGAACTCTTGGTTGACGGATTTCAACTAAATCCATCTCCTAGTCCCAAGATAACGCTTATCTCGTTGAGTCCAATCCAATGTTGGCTTGTGATCGCATCACCCTACTTACCCGAGGTAAAAAGGGACCCACGAGCGTGGTAGCCCTAATGAACACGGGGTTCATAGGTGCTTCAATTGGTAAGGCTAAATCTCAATTTTTTAAGTTATGTGAGAGGTCTTGTCAATTTTGTTATTAATTCCCTATAAGCGAACTAAGTCGGTGAATTGTGAGTAACGTTGAATTGACAATAACGGTAAATAAAATGCATGTGTGACGATTTTAGCATGAGCAAAAATAAAGCTAGCAATCAAGCAACAATAAAATCCTAGTATGGCCACCTAGCTAATCAAAATTAACTAGATAGTTACAAATTCGGAAACCAACTCATTGGTCCCTTGCCTCTTCACTTGGAACATCTTCCAAAATGGCACCGTCTTGAGGGAGTCACCGGTCTTCATAAAATAATTACAAATATACAAATATACAAATTCCTATTATACATTTATTCTATAAAATAAAATTATTAAATTATACAAACCGGCGATACGAGATCGCAATAAAATTATAACCAAACCGTTATTCCCTTACATAACGGGTAATAACGATAAAAATTAACTAGGCCATACTAGGTACAAACTTTGCATAAATTATTAAATAAATGACATTCATTTATTCAAACATAAGTAAAATAAATTGCTGCAAAATTCATGCCAAAATCGTCCTAAGTTCAATTCATGCTCATTGTAGCTCGATTTCTTCCGGGATTTATTGATTTTTAACCATTAAAAATCATCATCAACTTTTAAATCTCATTTCAATTCAAAATAATTAACTAAAATGATTTAGAACTCAAAATTAGTCACTACTAATTTTTTTGGTCATTAATTAGATCGATTTGATTTCATTTGCTAAATATTACGGTTTAATCATAACAATTATGAAATAAAACCAAAAAAAATATAAACATCATAAAATTTGAAACCAAAAATTTTGTACATTCTGGAAACATTCCAGGAACTATAAAAATAAAAAAACATTTGCTCAAAAAATTTAAATTAATTTTATGAACAAATAGCTTTGTATTTAATGGTTTTATCAAATAAAAATATTAGATATAGTAAAACAGTGAAACAAATTATGAAATTTCACCAGGAGTGTCAACATCGAATGTGAAATGTACAAAAAATTTTCAATACCATAAATGGACGTTTCAATTTTATGAACATTATAATCTCATATTATCGACTTTTATCGTATAAAAATCAATAAACATGCAATACATAAGTAAAAGTCACGAAATGTTACATACAATATGTAAGACATTCATGTGAGATCATATTATTAATATTTCATGGCCAGAATCAACATGCAACTATTTTTAGTTAACTTTTAACTCATAAAATGCATGTTAACTCGGTTTAAACGCCAAAAATCAAAATAAATAGCAAATTACTCCCTAAAATCACGAAATTTGACCACAAACATTTTGAGGTCAGTAGGTATACATGCACCAAAAAAATTTGTCAGAATCGTATTTTAACTCAAAACCTTTGATTTAATTAGTTATCTTATAACTTTTAATAATAATGTCCAAAATGAACATGCATGCTACAAGCTACCTCTGATACCACATGAAAGTCCATAGACCTTAATTAGACTCCGCTAATTATTTACTAAATTACTTATTAATTTAGTTTATAATGATATATGTACATGCATGCAAATATAACGACATTATATAAGAGAAGAAATTTCCTCACATTGATATGGAAATTATATGGGCACAACAAGAACTCCTTCTTGTTGTTCTTGAGCTATAAATATGGATGAACACAAACTATCTCCAAAGTAGAAGATCTCCTCTAAGTTGCACCAAGATTAACCCAAATAATATACTCTTATTATTAACTAGATAATAAGATAGATATTATACTACTAATATTATGACTATATTACTACACTAGTAATACTTAGTAAATATTAGTATTTGAGAGTTTTTAGTGAGAGGAAGAATTTTTAGAAAGAAGTATGACAATTGCACAAAATGAAGTGATAAATGATGAACAACAATTGTTCATTATAAAGCCAAATTGGCCGGATGACATAGTCCAAAAATGGACTATTATTTTGTTCAATTTGATCACATGCATTAGAGTGGAGTGTTGTAGAAAAGATGATGATTGTTTTATACTTGTTATGTCACTTTCAATAAGTAACTAAAGAGTAAAAACAAGAACAAAATCATCACCATGTAACTACTACCATAACCGGCCATTATGGCCTAGTTTGGTCCATTTTGATTTTTGATATTGTCTCACAAATACTTATTGATCATATGGTTAATTATCTTGTATAATTAAGTGTTAATTTGATCATATAACAATTATATGACTCAATTAAATAAATAATATGTACTTAACATTTTAAGTAATATTTTACCATTATATCAATATATAATGGGTCCCACAATGCATGGTTAATTTATTTTACAACTCCTTGTAAATATAATTAACTAATTACCTCGATCTCAAAACCTCAACTAATTTAGTAATTTAACGATTAATTACTAAGTTAAATCTTATTTAATCGTATTAAAATAAGATATAAATTTATTAGTCAATTATCGCATAATTGAAAAATAGGTTTAATCGAATTTGAGTTCTTAACTCAATTTCTAACAATTAACTCTCGTACATATCGAATATCTGTAATGTACTAATTAACTGTATCGTATACAAATAATTAGTTACTATTTGGATTTCATCCTTTAGGTGTGACCGAAAGGGATCAGTTGATCACCGCCGTCAAACGACAATAACGTCAAACTCTAGTTAGCCAACCGTTATTGATTTACGTTAATCAACTGACTAATCATATATATAGTCAAAAATTATCCCAATTATATTCCATAATAAGATTTATTATGTGGCGCACTATTGTGGAGGACACCTACTCCAACAATCTCCCACTTGTCTGACACAAGTGTGCGTCACCAATTCTCTTGTCTCGTTATCACATCTCCCACTCAACGCAAGGTGTCTTCCAGGTCGCACTTGCGATTGACAATATCTAGAGTGGTTTTCTCGATAGGGAGAGTAACTGTTTGACCGGAAAATCTACCATAGATCTCTTTCCGAGCGTGGCCACGCATTTACAGTAACTTCTCCTCGAGTGGCCTAAAGATGTTTTACCCAACGTGGGTGGACAATTCCTGTTGATCCATCTACTCTGTATGATGCAGATCACCATGATCCAGAAGAAGTCCATCGGCCTCCTTTTACGGCACGACCTAGAACATCAACCAAAACCAATCGGAAACTGCACCGACTCAGATAGACGGTCGCCGGTCAAAAGAATCGACTTATAGGAATAAGATAGAAGACCCTGCCACGACCAGGCATCAAATAATTGATTTAAGGGTCTCTACAATGTCACTGTCCGACAGAGTGTCATACAGTCTGTCTATGTAAACGCCCAGTCATCTCCATGACCCCGTGGTGCTGAACCAACCATCGATCGACTTACAATCTAGTCATTTCGAGACGTCACCTCATTGAGTGACTAGGGACAAAATACTAAGTTCGTCCTGTTCACTTGAATTGGGTTCAACCTTTCTTTCAACCAATTAGGATAAACAAAGTATTAAAATTTAGTCAAACTAAATAAAGGAGTTTTTAATGAAACTTTAACAATGAATGCGATTATCAAATATTCGGAAAAATTGATACGCTATCAATAATTTCATATCTTATAATCTTTAGCAATTCAGGTACATATTTCAATCCCCATTGAAATGACATGACTATCATGTTCTGCCTGCAAAAAGCATGGCTAATGGATTAGCAATACTTGCATCTTTCCCATCGTTCTGATTGCTATTTCTCTTTGTCTACGGAATCTCATATTACATAAAACTTTCTGAGTACGTGTCTAGGTTTGAATCTAGACTTAGGACTCTTGGCCTAAAGGTAGCTCCCACTGTTTTACCAGGAAATTGAGATAGGAATATACAGCTATATGAACTATTTCTAGCCTCTTCAATTACTGTCGAATCCAAGCTACTTTCATATGCATCATCATATGACGCAATGTACCTCCTTTTCCGTGTTAAATCAGCATGATCAACTGCCTGGAACACTTTCCCGCGGATCCTTACATTGTGTATTTGAAATTCCACTCTCCTACTCTTGGAACCTTTCCAATAGTCTTTTTCTGCTTGGAACTCTTCCAACAATAAATCTTATATAAAACACACAGCATTTCGTGATTTCAAATCACTTTGATCAGTTTTGGAAACTGAGTCTGTGTAACCCTTACACGCACTCATTTTGAAACTCTAAAACCCTCAAAACATACACATGGAAAACATATCTTTTAGTCCTTCGTCAAGTACTAGGATTTTCTTTATGGCTATCAAGTGACTCTCACTTGGATTTGATTGCCAATGATTCGTCATACTCAAAGCATGCGAAATCTCGGATTGAGTATACATCACAGCGTATATAATTGATCCCGCAGCGGAAGCAAAAGGAATCAATTATTATGTGTTCAACTTTCTTGAACTAGTCAAAGATCTTATCAATATAAGAATTTTGACTCAATGCTAATATCTTTTTAGATTTATCTCCACAAATCCGGATATCTAAAAGATGTATTCTACTTCTCCAAAATCTTCCATCATTTAAAATGATCAATATGTCTCCACATATAAGACTGATGAAAACCATATTACTCCCACTAAACTTCATGTATAAACATAATTCCTCGAGATATCGATAAATATTTTATGACATGATTGACACACTAATTCCAACTCTTTAGTGCTTACTTAAGACATCCTCTTAAGCTTGCAAATTAACTTAGGATAGTTAGGATCTACGAACCCACAGGTGAATATAAAATATACTACCTCTCCTAGAATCGTATTCAAGAAGGTGGTTCTTGAGATCCAGTTGGCATCATGCTATTATGATATGCTGTAATCGCTAAGTATATTCGAATGGATCAAAGAATTAAGGTTGGTGCAAAACTCTTTGTCTACCAAGTTATCTTTGAAAACATTTGAATGTTCATCCATGCAAATTTCGATTTTACATCAATTCATTGAGAGGTCGTACTTCTTCAAGTAAAATTTACCAGGTCACATACCTGACCATCATGCATGGAGTCCATTACGAATCGTATGACTCTAAGCCATATCAAGAAGTTGGGACTAAAAACAGTCTTTTATAAGTCGCATATTTGAATTTATCACTATAAAGAAGCGATAAAATTCCACCCGAATAAACAACTACTGAACAAGCAATGAGGAAAACTTTTTCCGGACCATATGCTCAGTTTGTGGCTCTTGAAACATTTTCTCCCACTCTGTCTTATCAAGAAATAATCGTATTTTTATTGAAAGACAGCATCACAAGTCACAAACGCTTTGTTCTCATCGGTGTCATGTGGTGTTATTGAGCACTTGTTTCATTCAATACTTATAAATTAGGTACGCTACCTACCCATATGTATATGGAATAAATCAGACTTGTTGTTAAATGTGTTTTAAATATGGTGGGAAAAGAAATAGCAGACAAAAATATTAAGATCCCAAGGTTAGTCAAATGACTCATTTTGACTTGACAAATACAAAACCATATCGTATAAGGTTCTATTTCTCTATACAACAACACCTTATCTCATAATGTGTGTTAGAGAAGTTAACTCGTGAAACTATTTCACAATACTTTTGGTGAAAATCAAAGTCAATACTTAGATATTTATAGTTACGATTTGCTCGTAAGTCCTAGTCTAATACTCTTGGTGATTAACTACTTCACATTGAAGCTCTTTGAACTTTTCAAAGATTTCCCATAGCACCTCATTAAGTAGAATCAAATATATTATCTACTTAAATCGTTGGTAAATAAAGTGAAATAGTCATAACCATCTCTGGTTGTGTTTGTTATTGGACTACACACATTCTTATGTAATGGGGCCAATAACTTACTAGTTCGATTTCCTTTTTAACAAAAGGGCACAAATCATCTTGTCTTGAATACAAGATTCGCACGCACCATAAGATTCAAAATCAGATGGTTTAGGGATAGTTGTCAATACTTGCCTCTTAATGTGCTACACAATCCAGAATTAAGATTAGATTAGGGTCACCAATTTTGAGCCTTTTACAATCTATATGACAAGTGATTTCTAGTTTAGGTCAAGAATATAATTACCTTTGATTGGTATGGTTATAACCATGGACCAAGTAAAGGCATAAAAAGATACAACACTTGTTCCATTCACAAAAGTGAAACATTTGTGTCGTACACTAAAGTGGATACTATATTCTTTATTTAGAGGTCATAAATATAATAACGTTTATTAAAGTATACCTCTAAATCCGAAACTAGATTGATTACATTATAACTTTTATATGTCTCTATAGAAATAAAACTACAATAGTTATATTTCCCTTGTAGGTCGACATTTAATTATGGTTAGTCGTCGCACGAATCATTATTATATGCATTGAATACATTGATGAAAACCATAATGGGTATCTAATACCCAAAAATTGCATTTAGCAAAATTAATGTCGATCATATAGATATTATGGGTGAAAATAGTACACCCAATTTCTAACTCTTTAGAAAAACTTGGGGCAGATTCTTTTCTTGTGTCCTACACTGTAAAATAGAATCGTCAAAAAGTTGGGTTCGACACCTTGCTTGGGTTTTGACTTTACTATTCAAAATAGTCTTGCCTTTTTCCCTTGCCTTGTGTCAAAGTCGAGCCAACCTACTCTTGAACCTCGTCTTAACAATTAAGAATATAAACATCATTCTTAGTGCTCCCACTCACTTTCATGAATCTCTACTTAGACAAGTATATTGGAATTATTGTGAAGACTATTCTTCATTTCATTCATGGTTTTACCTTCAAAAAGGATAAACTTTTCATGAAGTGACTACGGTATTTGGTTGTTCACGATTTCAAATAAATCGATTAACCTAGTCGTCCCAACTGATTTGGCCTCTTTTGAGGTAAGCCTCGATAAGGAGCATTATGACGACATACCAAAAAATTAGAATATTTTCGTTGGAGCGGAAAAATTGATGTACCATTGTTATAAGAAGGCGTCACAAAATATTCAAAAACGCTTTTGACTAAGTGTGACTTATTCATTTACTCTTCATAAGAGACTTTTGCAATGGTGAATATGAGGATCAAAAGATAAAATTCATTTTGTCTTTAGCTACGGTGGTATAAACGGAGATTGCAATCAAAATGCTACCGTATAAAATAATGGAAACCTTTTCCATGATTGAACGGATTTATAAGTTCATAGAAGAAAAATAATTGTCATTGCGCGAATAAAAATAAATATCAACGGAAAATAAACATTCATTGCTTATATATAATTTACTTGTAAAAACAATTTTAAACAAGTCACTCATATAATGACCCCTCACGAAATTATATAAGTGATTCCAAGACCCATATTTAGACAAAAATAGTCATCGCATGCTACCTTTATCTAAAAAATGGTAAGTCAATACTTGACTAATTCTACACTTAGAACTCTTGGTTGACGGATTTCAACTAAATCCATCTCCTAGTCCCAAGATAACGCTTATCTCGTTGAGTCCAATCCAATTTTGGCTTGTGATCGCATCACCCTACTTACCCGAGGTAAAAAGGGACCCACGAGCGTGGTAGCCCTAATGAACACGGGGTTCATAGGTGTTACTAATTGGTAAGGCTAAATCTCAATTTTTTAAGTTATGTGAGAGGTCTTGTCAATTTTGTTATTAATTCCCTATAAGCGAACTAAGTCGGTGAATTGTGAATAACGTTGAATTGACAATAACGGTAAATAAAATGCATGTGTGACGATTTTGGCATGAGCGAAAATAAAGCAAGCAACCAAGCAACAATAAAATCCTAGTATGGCCACATAGCTAATCAAAATTAACTAGATAGTTACAAATTCGGAAACCAACTCCTTGGTCCCTTGCCTCTTCACTTGGAACATCTTCCAAAATGGCACCGTCTTGAAGGGAGCCACCGGTCTTCATAAAAATAATTACAAATGTACAAATATACAAATTCCTATTATACATTTATACTATAAAATAAAATAATTAAATTATACAAACCGGCGATACGAGATCGCAATAAAATTACAACCAAACCGTTATTCCCTTACATTACGGGTAATAACGATAAAAATTAACTAGGCCATACTAGGTACAAACTTTGCATAAATTATTAAATAAATGACATTCATTCATTCAAACATAAATAAAATAAATTGCTGCAAAATTCATGCCAAAATCGTCCTAAATTCAATTCATGCTCATTGTAGCTCGATTTCTTCCGGGATTCATTGATTTTTAACCATTAAAAATCAATATCAACATTTAAATCGCATTTAAATTCAAACTAATTAACTAAACTGTTTTAGAACTCAAAATTAGTCACTACTAATTTTGTTAGTCATTAATTAGATCGATTTGATTTCATTTGCTAAATATTACGGTTTAATCATAACAAAATTATGAAATAAAACCAAAATAAAATATAAACATCATAAAATTTGAAACCAAAAATTTTTTACATTCTGTAACAATTCCAGGAACTATAAAAATAAAAAACATTTGCTCAAAAAATTTAAATTAGTTTTATGAACAAATAGCTTTGTATTTAATGGTTTTATCAAATAAAAACATTAGATATAGTAAAACAGTGAAAAAAATTATGAAATTTCACCAAGAGTATCTAAATTAGAATGTAAAATGTACAAAAAAATTTCAAGACCAGAAATGGACGTTTCAATTTTATGAACATTATAATCTCATATTATCGACGTTTATCGTATAAAAATCAATAAACATGCAATACATAAGTAAAAGTCACGAAATTTTACATACAATATGTAAGACATTCTTGTGAGATCATATTAAAATTTAATGGCCAGAATCAACTGGCCACACGATTTGTAGTTAAATTT
>JAIUZE010006224.1:0-18327 GCA_022085475.1 Heliosperma pusillum | reverse complement strand
TTATTAATTAAAATATATAAACATTTCCGTTATATTTACCTTTATAGTTTACGCATTATGTTTTACAAATTACTACTTTCGTATTCCATTCCCTATAAAGTTGATACAATTTTCGTCAAAAATGTCATTTTTAAGAATAAAAAGTAAAGGATTTAAATAATAAACTGGCCTAACAGGCCGGCCCACGGACTTTTATTATTGTCCATACCGCCCATTTAGCTTGGCGGACCGGGCTTAACCCACTCTCTTAATTTTTCGAGTAAAAAATACTTTTTCCAAACCCGCTAAAGAATCGGGCCGGACGGGCGAGGCCTAACGGGCGGGACGGAGCATGAACAACTCTGACTTAAAACGTATCATTTTTAATCCTATATTCATCATCATCAGTAATTACTAATTTAGTAAAACTAGTTTTAACTCGTGCAAAATTGCACGAGATGTTTTTATGAAAAAAGTAAAAATATTATTATTATAACATATATGATAATGATGATATATTTGGGTGGAATTTATGAAATTAGTCAAATATATTTTACAAACAATAATTCTTGTGTAATGCGTTTTTACACTAAATTAGTGTAAAACGACCTTACAATTTTACTTATTGAAATACTAAATATAGATGAAAAAATTGTATAAAAATTAATAAAATATGTACGTATATTTTAAAATTGGATACTGATTAAAATGGTTACAATATATGATAAAAATGGTTACAATTGATAAGAAAACATGTGCCAGACAAAAAAAACCCATTATGTGTCATAATCCTACGCAAACATAGAATGCTTCAAATCATGTAAGAAGATATGTATTTGCATGCCTCAAGGGTTTTAATATATGGTTAGTGATAATAATTTTTTTATTTAGTTTTACAATTTATTTTACAATTATTATTGGTGTAAATTCTATATCCAAATATTAGTAATATACTGCATTTCTAAGAATCAATTTTGTTCTTTTTGATTTTGCTCCACCGCCAAAAACGATAAGTGATTTATTTTTAGTAAAATATTTTTTTTAACCTGTCCAAAATTATTGTTGGAAGATTTAAAATATTTTTTATAGTAGTCGAGAAATAATGCAGTACGCTAAAAAATTGTGTCTTCCTTTATGACTATCTTTCTTTATTATTTTTTTATTTATATATTTATCATACTTAATAAAAAGTACTTAATGGAAAATACATTTTTTATAATTTTTTTTATAATTTATTGTTTTTTAGTACCGTCAATAAATAAATAAATTACTGAATATGATAAAATTTAATTATTTGTTTTTAAAATATTGTTCGTAAATTTTTTTTATTGAACTTGGAGTATAAGAATTCTAACGTCTGACAATAAAAAGAAAAAGCAGTTGAACTTGGAAAATGAGGTTTATTTAATTGCAAGTTGGAAAATATGTAGTGGTGATGTGGATGAATATGGAGGCTTTATTTGTTTGGGTAATAATCAACAACTTATCATACTGATTGCATAATTTCTTACTTGGCCTCAAAAATCACTCGCTAGTATACCAAAAAAAGTAGCTTGGCTGTCAAAAAAAAAATTACCTAGAATAACAAGGGAAGCAGATTACTGTTAGGAATTCGAGTCAACATATGAAGATTTTAACTACTATTAGGAGTAGGAGTCAACATCTGATACTTATACAAGTTAGGATTATATGATACGCATATTTGCTACTAGTATAAATACCACACCCTCTCAACACAATATTTTCATCAAAAAAAATACATCACAACTAAAAAATACGTTTGAAATTTTATCACTGGTTTCTTCTTATTCTGACTATCAAGCTTATAAACTACAATATGGTTGTTCTAGCAGAGAACGACAATTTCCCATGGAAACCAACTCCTTACGTCATTATTTGTTGGTTATTAGCGGCTTGTGGAGGTCTCATGTTTGGTTATGACATCGGTATCTCGGGAGGAGTTACTGGGATGGACGATTTCTTGATTCAATTCTTTCCGAAAGTCTACGAAAGAAAGCAACATGCCCACCAGAACAATTATTGTAAATATGATAACCAGTTTTTGCAGCTTTTCACCTCGTCTTTGTATCTTTCGGCACTCGTTTCCAGTTTCTTGGCATCAAAATTGTGTTCCGTCAAAGGCAGAAAACGAACAATAATGGTATCCTCACTGTGTTTCCTTGTGGGTTGCCTAATGTGCACTTTTGCTGTCAATCTATGGATGCTGATCATTGGTAGAGTTTTGATGGGAGTGGGTATTGGTTTCGGTAATGAGGCGGTACCTTTATTTTTGTCAGAGATAGCACCGGTCCAACACAGAGGAGCAGTGAACATTCTCTTCCAACTCTTGGTGACGGTAGGCATCCTCATAGCTAATCTCGTTAACTTTGCAACTCTAAATCTACACTCCATCGGATGGAGGGTGTCTCTTGGCTTGGCTGTGGTTCCAGCCATACTCTTGTTTATTGGCTCCATAGTCATTCCGGAGACTCCCACCAGCCTCATTGAAAGGGACCGGGTGGACGAGGGTGAACAAGTGCTCAAAAAAATAAGGGGTGTGGAAGACGTGGGGGCTGAGCTGCAAGAAATCAAGGAGGCGTGTCTCAAGGCTAAGCTAGTAAAACACCCCTTCAAGGAGCTGAGAAAGAAGCAGAGCGTGCCTCCACTAGTGATCGGAATCATGATGCAAGTATTTCAGCAAATGACCGGGATTAATGCAATTATGTTCTATGCTCCAGTGCTGTTCCAAACCATGGGTTTTGAAAGCAACGGATCACTTCTGTCCGCGGTTATAATAGGACTAGTTAACGTGTTTAGCACTTTGGTTTCGTTGTTTGGAGTCGACAAGTTCGGGAGAAGAGCCTTGTTACTTCAAGCATGTGTTCAAATGTTCCTAAGCCAAGTCGTAATAGGAATAATACTCCTAATGAAGTTGACAGACACAAGCACACTAGCAAAGGGACCTGCAATTGTGGTGGTTTTACTAACCTGCAGTTTTGTAATGTCGTTTGCATGGTCATGGGGCCCACTTGGATGGCTCATACCCAGTGAAATCTTCCCCGTGGAAACCAGAACAGCAGGTTTCGCCTTTTCAGTGAGTTCAAACATGTTGTTCACCTTCCTGATCGCACAAGCCTTCCTTTCCATGCTTTGCCACATGCGAGCCTACATCTTCATCTTTTTCTCAGCCTGGATTCTTGTCATGGCCTTGTTTGTCGTCTTCCTTTTGCCCGAAACAAAAGGCATCCCGATCGATTCTGTCGCCGACCAAGTGTGGAAGAAGCATCCTATTTGGAAGAGGTTCATGGATGATGGTGATTCCGCTGAATTTCAAGCTTGAACATCTGATACATGACAATTGTTAGGCCATAATTAGTTTAAGTTATTACGGAGTATTATCTATATGTATTATTTCATGTTCTATTTTTGTTCTGTTTGTGTAGTACAGCAAATAGTTATGCATTTTATATTTTATACTTCATGTAGTACATGATTTTGTCATATGTTCAATAAAACATACTTTTATTCTTAAAGGTTTAGTTATTTACAATTATACTGCTACATAAAAAAATTCAACAAGGCGATAAATAAAACCCTTATCAGTTAGTTCAGAAGACAAATGTTAATGCTTGTAAGAGTCGTAATGATTCAGGCCGAATTTGCTGTCCAAAAAAAGAGACTAACTGCACCCAATTAATTTATCTACAATCGAATGAGCTTCAAACGTGAACTAATCTGCAACTTACTGTTTAAATCCGGTATGCACATTGACCTGGCTTTGTAATTCACATTTGGAGAGGATTTAAGACAGGAATTCGAAGCGAAGGAGATTTCATCACAGGGGGGGAGTGCAGCATATATGCATAGCGATTTTGAAAGTACAACAAAGAGTATGACTGACAAATTAACAGGTGAACTTACTTTCTCTTAATGCCGAATTGGATTGATCAATTTACTCTCACAAACCCTGACAACTTACTGCAAATAAACGATAGCGCCTTATGAAAAACATATATAGTACATAAGTGTATCAGTGTATGAGATGCTATTGTAAATCTTGTCTCGTAGGAAACATGGTGAGAACTGAGAACAGAAAAGGGGGAGTGCATCATATACGCATAACGATTTTGAATCCATAATATATACAAACCGACTGCTTGACTTCACGACTCCGTCTTCTATGAGAATAAAGCGTTTAGAAGCACGTGATACAAGTAACCAGAAAATATATGTTTAAGCAGTATATGTAGACACAATATTAACTCAAATTGCGTCTACATAAACTCAAATGTAGCATATTCGATAAAATGGATGAAGTAAGATTTATCCGATAAAATGCTTTTGTACAGTTAAGAGTACGGTGCAAGGAGGCGGTATATACAATCGAAAGAACAAATAAGAGGTGAACAAACAACTTACATTTAAAGGTGGCTGAATCTTTCATCTCTTGAGGCAGAAGTCTATAGAGATAAAGAGTGAATTTTTGGATCCTCCATTAGTTTCTTTAACGTGTCCACTGTCACGGAAACGGTTTTCCTTGGTACCAAATGCATTGTAAGTTAGTAGCAAACATAATTAGGCATTATAGCAGTTTAGTAAATTGCATCTATGTGTTCAGGAAATTCTTTAACATTACTCCTAAAAGTAGTCCGAATATGGTACAAATTTACAAATTAACTATTTATGTTACAATCTGAGTTTCTGAAAGATATAGAAGTCGACAAAAGTTCAAAAATTAGAAGTAGAAGTCTAGGGTGGTGGCGGAAAATAAGAAACTTGACATTTGAAGTAAAGTTTGAGATACTACATCGACTAGTTTTGAAAGTGTTGCATCGCATATTTCTGGCAGAGAATCATTAACTCGGTACGCATTGAATAATGCCTTTTGACAGGATAGCATCAAATAAGTTTTACTGAGGTGAATCATACTGAAAATTCCATAAACTTCCTGGTTTCACCACAAGTAATTTTCTCATAGTTTATGGAAAATAGGGCATTTGAAACTCCTGGGCTTTCTCGCTCCTTTGTGATTCACCCACAAAGATGATACATCGTTGGTCCTACTTTCGAGTTTTAACCATCAACCTAGTTTCATTTCCTTATAAAAGACGGTAAACATATCTAAATCATACGATTATAACTAATTCATTGATACACACCTACTGAACCTAAAATGGCTACAAACAAACATGAAACTTTACGCTTGTCATACAATATCAAACTACACACTGACATAAAAAGGCTAACAAAATAAACATACCAAAATTGCAGACCTGTCTATGACATTAATTTTTATCAAATTTAAACAATTTTGTAGCACAATAATTAAACTTTAATCCGACACAACTTCAATTAAGTTTAATCCAAGACAAAGGCAACTCACTTTGAGGGTATTTTAATCAAAGATAAACAAATGATTCGGACATAACACATACGAATTATATCCCAAAGTTTCTCGCAAATTCAACCAAAATACATTAACGAAAGATATCCCTAAGTGTCAAGAAACCATCTCAACCAAAAGCATGATCTGATGGTTGGAGTCACAACCTCGATTCTATACTCTTAATACACCCCTCACAAGAATGCACATTGGCCTTAAAATTTGGATGCAACTGCATGCCTCCCTATACCCGTGACCTTTTAACCACCACACACTGATACCACGTCAAAAAACTATCTCAACCAAAACCAAAAGCTTAAACTGAGATCGATTTTACACTCTAAGACAAAGTTAATATGTCTCTCAAAAATTCAATCAATTAATAAAAACAGAGAAATAAAACTATGAAAATGGAGATGGAACATACTATTCACATAGGATTGTAGATGAATCATTAATGGCCACTATATTTTGACGGTAGAAATGCATGCAAATGGCAAATATTTTGACGGTAGAAATGCATGCAAATGGCAAATATTATAATCGCTTGCGTTATTATTCAGATGAACAATGTATTTATACAAGTACAATCTCAATGTATTTGGTAATCTACCGAAATTAGGAAACCTACAAGATATACAAAATATATCCTAAAACGAATATTAACATATTCTATTCTATTACACCCCGCAGTCGAAACGGGAGGAGGTCGGACGTTGAGACTGGACCTGAAATCATCAAAAAGTATGCGCGGTAAGCCCTTCGTAAAAATGTCAGCATATTGATAACGTGGAGGGACATGGAGGACCTGAATGTGACCAAGAGCAACCTTCTCACGAACAAAATGAATATCCATCTCAATGTGTTTTGTTCGTTGATGATTAACGGGGTTGCCCGCAAGGTATATGGCACTAACATTGTCGCAATAGACAATTGTAGCTTTGCGTAACGGACAATGTAGTTCAAGCAAAAGATTCCGAAGCCAACAAGCTTCGGCCACAACATTAGCCACACCTCGATAATCCGCCTCAGTGCTAGAGCGGGACATGGTAGGCTGACGTTTAGAGGACCATGAAACGAGATTATTACCCAGAAAAACACAATAGCCGGAAGTAGACCGACGAGTGTCGGGGCAACCGCCCCAATCGGCATCGGTGTAGGCAGTTAGAGCAGACGAAGTGCTAGGAGATAAATGCAAGCCGAGGGAGGGGGTACCTTTCAGGTACCGGAGAATGCGTTTGAGAGCTGCAAAATGCGCCTCCCGAGGATCATGCATATATAAACAAACCTGCTGCACGGCATAAGAAATGTCGGGACGGGTGAAAGTGAGGTATTGAAGAGCACCAGCAAGGCTGCGATAGAGAGACGCATCACCGACGGGAGGGCCATCAGACGCGCTAAGCTTAGCCTTTGTGTCGACGGGCGTTTGCGACGATTTACACCCACTCGTATGAGCACGTTGCAATATCTCAGTAGCAAATTTAGCTTGAGACAGAAAGAGACCTGCAGTAGAGCGAGTAATAGAGATACCAAGAAAATAACTCAGCGGACCCAAGTCCGTCATGGCGAACTCAGACCGTAGCTGAGAGATGAGAGAGTGACGGAGTGCATCTTAAGAGGTAACAAGCACAATATCATCAACATAGAGTAAGATGAAAGCGGTGTCGGTACCTCGTCGGAGGATAAATAAAGAGTGATCGCAAGAGCTATGCGAGAAACCAAGTCGGGACACATAGGTGGAGAACCGGTGGTACCAAGCACGGGGGGCTTGTTTAAGCCCGTACAACGACTTTCGGAGCAAGCACACATGATCGGGATGTGAGCGGTCCTTGTAGCCAGGAGTTTGGTACATGTAGACGGTCTCAGCCAAATGCCCATGAAGAAAAGCATTCTTTACGTCAAGTTGATGAATAAGCCATCTATTGGACACGGCAATGCTCAAGACCGTGCAAATAGTAGCGGGTTTGACCACCAGACTAAAAGTCTCGTCGCAATCCACACCCACCTGTTGAGACCTGCCATTGACAACAAGATGAGCTTTGTGCCGCTCTAGCTCACCGTTAGACTTAAATTTATGCTTAAACAACCACAGACAACGGGTAACATTGACATCAGGGGGACGGGGAACCAGAACCCATGTCTCATTCTTTAAAAGAGCTGCAAATTCGTCGTCCATGGCCTGTTTCCAGTTAGGGTCGTTTAAGGCTTTAAAAGGAGTTTTAGGCAAGGGGGAAGGGGAGGTTGTGACACTAAGATTAAAAGGCTTTGTGGGGGCAAACAATACCGTGTTTACTACGGGTTTGCATAGGAGGGGACATCATAGGAGTCTCTGACCGAGCAGTGAGATGAGGCCTGCGTGAGTAAACAAGGAGAGGGGGCTGGACAGCGGTGGTAGCCTGACAAGGTTGGGGAGGACCTGGGGAGGCTGGAAGAGTGGGCGGGGGGGGCCCGTGGGTAGCAGTAGCTGCTGGTGGGGAAGGGAGTTGGCCGCGGAGATGGGCGGCAACAAGAGGGTTCCACTCGTCATCAAGGAAGGAGTACGAGTGGGGTGATGTTTGTGATTTTTGAAAGGGAAAGACGGTTTCATCGAACGTAACATGGCGGGAAATATAAATTTTATTCGAGCTAAGGTCGAGACATTTGTAGCCGCGATGATTGGGAGGGAAACCGAGGAAGACACACGGAACGGACCGGGCATCAAGTTTGTGAATAGAGGTCGAGGGTAAATGAGGATAACATAGACACCCAAATGTGTGAAGGTGAGTGTAAGACGGGTATTTACGATAGAGGCTAGATGTGGGAGACTCATAGCTATTAGCTTTGCTTGGGAGAATGTTATGAATGTAAGTAGCCATCGAAAGGGCGTGAGGCCAAAACGATGGAGGCAAATGGGCGTGAAGGAGTAGCGTACGGACCGTATTATTCAGGGTGCGTAACTTACGCTCAACTTTGCCATTTTGAGACGATGTATGTGGACAAGAAAAACGAAACTGAAGACCCATATTAGCGAAGAAGGAATGAAATTGGGAGTTATCGTATTCCCGACCATAGTCACACTGAAACGTTTTAATTAATTTTTGGAATTGGGTATTGATTAGACAGTGAAAGTCGCGAAAGAGGGAGAAGACGTCAGATTTTAGTTTGATGGGAAAAGTCCAAACAAAATTAGTAAAATCATCTAAAAATAATAAGTAGTAGCGATGGCCAGATTGACTCGGGACAAGTGATGTCCACAGATCACTATGAACAATATCAAAAGCACACAACGTATTATTATTAGATGGATAAAACGGAAGTTTAACATGCTTCCCAAGTTGACAAGAATGACATAAACTAGATTTGTTTGATGTAATACAAGAAGAAGGAAGACTAAGGCGACTAATAATATTGGGCCCAGGATGTCCAAGCCGATTGTGCCAGGTGGACTGTGAGACGGCAAGGAGGGCAGACGGTGAAGATGGTGACTGTGGTGCGAGGGGATATATGTCACCGAAGCTACTGCATCGCATAAGACGGGTCCCCGTCCGAAGATCCTTCACAGAAAAACCACACGGGTCAAACTCGACAGAAACTTTATTATCAGTGGTAAATTGACGGACAGAAATAAGGTTTTTGACAATGTTTGGGACGTGGAGGACGTTTCGGAGGGTGAAGGGAGGACAAGGCCGAGTAAGGGTAGTGTGGCCGAAACCACGGACAGGGATACGATGGCCATTACCGACTAAAATATTGCGATTATTGCTCAAAGAAGAATAAGACAAAAGGTTACCTGGATTCGACGTCATATGAGATGACGCCCCTGTGTCCATGTAGTAGTTGTCATCCGGTTGCTGAAGCGTCATAGTCTGCTTTGCTGCAGCAATATCAGTCATCGGGTAGGCTGGAGCGGAACTGTGCTGCGCCATGAAGGCATGGCTAGGACGGGGGCCAAGAATACCAGCACCACGGGGTGTCCAACCGGTAGTAGGATAGGGGCAAGGGGGAAGAGCCCATCCCTGGGTATTGAACCAAGGGCCCCACGGCCAGCCAGGGGGCACGACAGTGGCAGCAGTAGCAACCGGTTGTTGGCCCGTAGAGGCCTGGTTGCCGCCTGTGTTCACCGTAGCAGTGGAAGAACTTTTGTTGTTTGAGGTGTTGTTCTTTCCACTATAGCCGCCTTTATTCTTACCTCCACGATTGCGATTATAGTTAGAATTATTGTTGCGACCGGTGGAGTTAGACGAGGCAGGGGACGAAGCTTGGTCAATGGTGGCGGCGAGAGCAGTGCTGGACTGGTCTGACTTCGAAACCTGAGATTCCTCAAGGGTCAAAATAGAGCGAGCTTTGTAGAAATTGGGAAGTGGATCGCTATGTTGAATAATTGAGGCAATACCTCCGTATGCACGAGAAAGGCCAGAGACAATTTGCAAGATGAGCCTATCATTACAGACAGGAACCCCAACATTGTCGAGTTGGTCAGCAAGCATCTTAAGTGCTTGACAGTATGCGGAAACGTTTGGGAAATCTTCCATTCGAGTATTGGTAAACTGTTGCTCCAGGTGGATGGCACGAGAATTCTTGTTATCGTGAAACAAGTCTTTGAGACGGTTCCACACTTCCTTGGCCGTGGCACCGCTCTTGAGAACGGTGTGGAGCAGATCTTCCGAGATGGTGCCGTAGAGCCATTGTTTGACAATGGCATCGATGCGTGGCCACAAGGCTTTAACAGCATCAGTTTCGGCGACCTTTGGTTCTGCGGGAGAAGGATCAATGAGGTGGTGTTTCACCTCGAAAGCTGCGGCGGTGTTGAGCACTAATTCGGCCCAAGTTTCGTAGTGGACGTTCTCCATCTTAAGGGTGATGGGAACATAGTTTTTGATGTTGTTGAGGGTGAAGACAGGATGAAGGGAGGTAGACATGATGAAGATGAAAGTTCATAGACCTTAATTAGACTCCTCTAATTAGTTTCTAAATTACTTGTTAATTTAGTATTTAATGATCTATGTAACATGCATGCAAATATAAAGACATTTATATAAGAGAAGAAATTTCCTCACATTGATATGGAAAATATAAGGGCACAACAATAACTCCTTCTTGTTGTTCTTGAGCTAATAATATGGATGAACACAAATAATCTCCAAAGTAGAAGATCTCCTCTAAGTTGCACCAAGATAAACCCAAATAATCTACCCTTATTATTAACTAGATAATAAGATAGAGATTATACTACTAATATTATGACTATATTACTACACTAGTAATACTTAGTAAATATTAGTATTTGAGAGTTTTTAGTGAGAGGAAGAATTTTAGAAAGATGTATAACAATTGCACAAAAATGAAGTGGTGAAAAATGAACAACAATTGCTCATTATAAGGCCATTTTGGCCGGTCCATATTAGTCCAAAAGGACTCTTATTTTGTTTAATTTGATCACATGCATTTGAGTTGAGTGTTGTAGTATATGTGATGATTATATTCTACTTGTTATGTCACTTTCAATAAGTAACTAAAGAGTAAAAACAAGAACAACAATCATCACTTTGTAACTACAATGTAACCGGCCATATTTGCCTAGTTTGATCCATTTTGATTTTTGATATTTGTCTCACAAATACTTATTGATCATATGGTTAATTACCTTGTATAATTAAGTGTTAATTTGATCATATAACAATTATATGACTCAATTAAATAAATAATATGTACTTAACATTTTAAGTAATATTTTACCATTATATCAATATATAATGGGTCCCACAATGCTTAGTTAATTTATTTTACCACTCCTTGTAAATATAATTAACTAATTACCTCTATCTCAAAACCTCAACTAATTTAGTAATTTAACGATTAATTACTAAGTGAAATCTTATTTAATCATATTAAAATAAGATATAAATTTATTAGTCAATTATCGCATAATTGAAAAATAAACTTAATCGAATTTTGAGTTCTTAACTCAATTTCTAACAATTAACTCTCGTACATATCGAATATATGTAATGTACTAATTAACTTTATCGTATACAAATAATTAGTTACTATTTGGATTTCATCCTTTAGGTGTGACCGAAAGGGATCAGTTGATCACCGCCGTCAAACGACAATAACGTCAAACTCTAGTTAGCCAACCGTTATTGATTTACGTTAATCAACTGACTAATCATATATGTAGTCAATAATTATCCCAATTATATTCCATAATAAGATTTATTATGTGACGCACTATTGTGGAGGACACCTACTCCAACAGAAGAGAGGAAAGAGATGTGCCGCAGGCAGGGAAGGGAAGATTAGGATTGGAACGATTTTAGTCTGATACCATAAAGGAATATAATCGCTTGCGTTATTATTCATATGAACAATGTATTTATACAAGTACAATCTCAATGTATTTGGTAATCTACCGAAATTAGAAAACCTACAAGATATACAAAATATATCCTAAAACGAATATTAACATATTCTATTCTATTACATGCAAATGGTAAATAAGTAAATAACTCTACTAATCACCAACAACAATTATCATTTACCTCAGGTCCTCAGTAACTCTGATCATTTGCTAATTAACCATACAAGTACACAATGAAGTAACACTCCATAGAAAACTTAAACAGCGTCAATAACTCGATATTTGGGGATTAATAAGTCTTGCTTGTGACGGGGCGATCCGTCGCAAGCTTGCGACGTGCCAAATCCATCGTACAAAGAGCAAGTGACAAGGTAAGTGGGAGGCTCCATTTGCATCACACTTGCTCTTTGTGAGGGGTATTTGACCCGTTGCAAGCTTGCGACGGGTCGGTCCGTCACAAATGAGAATTGGGTATAGATTACCTTATCATCAATCAAAATGACAACATTAGATGATCAACAACAACTTAACAGTATCACAAATGACAAAATACAAGCAAAGATAGAGAAGTCTCATTGATTATAAATTATAATGTCAACTCCCCGGTATTCAACATAAAAATACCCTCTATTCTAGCAAAAAGGAAAAAAAAAACATTAATCTCAAAAAAGAGATTATATTGAAATAACTTAGGGATTATCTGATTTGTACTTCGTACCTCTTATGGCTCGTTCATTCTGTCTTAATTTCAGCTCGTTTTTTAATTAAGCTCAATACTATTTATTTTAGTTCAATTTAGCTTTTGTCGATTCTGTATTACTTCAACTATATTTACTTCAACTTAGCTCTATTCAATTTTAGTTTATTTCAGCCCACCTCCATTTAGTCCAATTAAGCTCGTTTCAGCCGAAAAGAACATGGCCTTAACTATTTTATTTTTCTTCGCTTATACTTCCTCCGTCCCGGTCAATTGTTGTCCTATTCCTTTTAAAGTGTCTCAGTCAATTGTTGTTATTTTTATATTTGGAATATTTTCTACGAGTAATTTAATCCATGCAACTATTGTCCACTTATCATTCAGAGGAACTCAAATGATCTCCTACTCTTTCCTTCTCTTTGTCCCAAAATAAAAGGACATCAATTGTGCAGGAGTATCTTTTAAGAAAAAAACCTAGTTTATAACTCTTGGCTAGGGATGACAATTACAGCCCAAGCCGAACCGAAGGAAAAAAAATCCAATCCAAACCCGACTCTTGGTAATCCATACCCAATCCACTAATAAAAAACCCATACCCAAATCCATTATTGAAAAACCCGAACCAAATCCAAACCCAATCCATTCGTATCCGAACCCAATCCAAACAAATATTTTTGAAATTTTAGGCTTTATTGAACTTGAAATTTTAATTTTGTCATAAAAAATGAAATTTTTATATAGTCAAATCATGTTTTGGGCCGAGTTTTGTATTAAATAGTGGATTGGGTATAGATTTGGAGTGAGTATGGATTTAGAAAAAAGTATAATGGATCGATCGGGTATGGATTTTAAAAATTCGAACCATGGTCATCCCTACTATTGGCTATGAGTCATAAAATCGGTAAAACAAAATTACCGTTTATGAAACTAGTAACTAAAAAGTTTGGATCTGTTGATATATTTTCGGTATATAAGTGAGAAAATGAAAAAGAGGACCAAAAAGTGAAAAAAGGAAAGGAGAAGAAGAAAAGCAAAACGACCAACGAAAAGGAAATCAGCTTTCTGGATTTCTTACAAAATTCGCAGAAAAGTTGAGTTAAATTCATTTACTCAGGTATTTGATTATCTTGTTCTTTCGATTAAAAACAAAAATATATGCAGTAATCAATATTCCTTGATGTAAATTACTTCTGTCAGAGATTCTAATTTCTTGCATATAAGCTGTTTGATGAAATGTTTCAATGAACTTTGATAATTGCTGGTTATTTTTTCGCCATTTTTCTTCTTCTAAGTTTTATTGTTGTTTCATTGTTTGTATTGATATTGTTGTCAAGGTGAACTAGTTTTATGAATTGAATGTACTATGTACTATGTACTATGTTTGATTGTTACTACTTCCTCCGAGTCGGCGTATTGTTCCCTATTTCCTTTTTCATGCTAGTCGGGTTTTGTTCCCTCCTTACTTATTTGGTAACTGTTGTGTGGTAAAAAATTAATTGTATGTCAGGTGGTGTGTTTTGTGTGGTCCAAATTCATTTCCTTAATTCTTGTGAAAAGGGAACAAAACAGTGACTTAGAGGGAGTACTAAGTTCCTTTGTTAGTGCTGAAAGTGTTGGATACGGTTATTTTCCGCGAAGTTTTCAACTTTCGGTCTAAAATGAAGTGTCAAAATGATCATTGATGTTAGTTGATTGTGTAAGTTCACTGTTATTAATCAATTGAATTAACTATTTTGATGCCGTCGTGCACTTATGTTTGATTCCAGCTTCAAACACTGTTAGGGTTTAGGTTATGATCCCTTTTTTTAACACTGTTACAATTTAAGCGGGACATCACATACTTGTGAAGAAGTTGAATCTTAATTTTGAGGTGAAAATGCAATTTTGGTGAGAACTGAGTAGTGAGATGTCAAAATAATTTGTATAATATCTTTGGCTTATGTTGGAAATTAGGAATGTTAATTCGTGATTTCACCACCAAGGCCTTGTTCTTTTGAACTTAATTTCAGTTTATCTCTGTTATTCAATTCGGGTAGTTTAGTTCAGACAATTTCAGTCCAAAATGACTGGGCCGAAATCATAGTAGTCGGTCTTCAAAGGTGGAATGGCAGGGATTGAGAGTCGAAAATGTGATTGCTTTACCCCGTCAGATTTTGCTGATTGCTAACTTTGTTAAATCAGAAATTTAATTGCAAGTGTTTCACACCCACTTGAAAAATGGGATTGTTTATCAGCAAGTTACTTTCCCTAATTGATACCGTGGTATTCATATTAACGAGAATCGAGAATAAGTAATAGAACGATTAACATTTGAGCTATAGGAGGATATTATCATTGGTCGGTTTGTCTTGATGGCGTTGACCGTTACTCATGCTAGTATTCATTCCTCTATATTTATTTTTTCACGAGACTTGTGTGAGATAGTCAGATGGTCTCACCCATCTTAGACGCACCCAAATACTTGTGTATTCCTTGTGAAATTTTATGGCTATTGGTTTGGTCTCGATCACATGGGACACCGTCTTGAGTACGTTTTTTTGTCTATTTTTTGGGCCAAAAGCTCTGCCTTACTTGCCCTAGGAACAAGCTGCCAGTTGGTTTGTGTGTCTTGTTGATTATGGTGTTTTCATGTGTAGCACGAGGTGATTTGTCATGGCTGCCGATGAAGCAAAAGATCCATTGAAGGATATGGACTGGAAAAACATGGGCAATGAAGCAAAAGGAACTCCTTCAGCCAGTAACAGTCTTGGAGAAAATGGCCAGCCAATTGTCAGAAAGCGGCTTCCTAAGAGGGTTAGACAGATACCCGAAAGCTATTTTCTTCCTAGGAGATCCTGGCCCGTTACCATTGCTTTTTATGGATCTTTTATTGTCGCTGGAATTGGTGCTGGTATGCTTGGGGAAATTTGGATAAACAAGAAAGTTAAAGGTATGAATGCAATCCCTATTACATGTTTTTCACGTGTGCCAGTTTTGCATTTGGGTTAAGATAGAATACCGGTGATGCCGTGCCTTAAATGGGCTATCGCTTGATTAAGAACTGGATTGACAATCTATTGACATATTTGCGGACTGCGGTAGCTTGGTAGGTAGCTTGTGCAGGTGAATATTTCCTTGATTGGAATTTCCTGACATGCCCACAAATTTCGACAAGGGTTCTACCAAGTCCCCCCCCCCCCCAGACACTTTATCATCACTGTTATATGCATCATGCATGGTAATAAATCTTGGTTTGGTACTTGATCAGCCGTTGTTGCCTAATTATCGTCGTCTTACTATAAATGCGTTAGTAAAGATTTAAAAGGTAGTTGCATAGACTTTAATATCTTAGTAAGTGGTTTACTATTTGGTGGTCATGGCCAATATATAATAGCATGGCTGGAACTGATGGTGCTCAGAGCTTAGCCTCTGTCAGTAAATGATATGTTGACAGGACTCTTGGAGATATATCTCGGTTTAGTTCTTGTCAGTCGTCATGGTCTGATCTTGGTTGTGCTATAAATGCGTCATTAGCGACTCAAAATGCAGTTTCAGTAGACTTCAAAATGTCATTAATGGGTTGCGATTCAATGTCGTAGCGTATAGATAATATCACGGCGAGAACTGATGATACACATATCTTAACTTCTGCCAGTTAATGAAACGTTGATAGGTCTTTGGTGAGTGGCAAAAACTCTGATGTAGATAAACTAACTAGGGATTTTTTTCACGTTAATATGAGATGACAAAGAACCGCAAGGCTTCCATTGCCTGGTGATAATTGGTGTTTAATTAACCATAATGTTCTCTTCGAGTGATATTGAGTCAATGACTGACTGCTTTGTTATGCTTGCAGAGGATGGAGGAGGCGTTATTTGGGAGTTCGGCAAATAAATCAACAACAAAAGCGAAACATTTCATCTCGTAGGCAATTCAGATTTAGTTGAAAACTTGAAAGGGTTGTCAACCTCATGTAGTGAAGATCTACAAGATTTTGGTGTTAGTGATGGATTCAATCTTCATTTTCTCCTTTCTTAATAAAATCTTTATCCAGTTATTTTGGTTTTTGATGTTCGTTCTAGTTAAATCTTTACAACATGATCATCGGGTTTACCCGCTCGTTTTTTCCCTTCTATTTATCCAGTACAACCAAACCTACTGATATACAAGTTGGTCTTACATGTGTGACAAACTCTTTTTTTTGTAGCACTCATTCAATTATATCGCTAATGAGTTGGTTTCAGTTTCAAGAGACCGCTATAACATTAGAGCCTTCAATTACTCGTCATTCAAATGGGGTTATGGGTTATGGCGCACGACACTTTGCCGGTTTGCATTAGTTGACAAGTTTTTTGCAAGCAAGTTATACCTCCTTGTATTCATCCATATAACATTGTAGATTTCCGTTTGCACTTTGCACTAGCTGCCACAATGGCTTTAATTTCTTTAAGCCGGCAGCCTGAATGGGGAGAACACCGTTACCAGCAAAAAGTTGGATAATGTATACCGGTACAGTACGCCGTAGCCAATTAGAAGTCTGGTTTTTATTTTACTTTAGATCTTGCTTCTAACCGTTGTAAATTATAACGAAGAAGGGGTGTACCGCTCCATCACCTCCAGAAAAAGTGTTGGTTTGGATGGTTTTACACTATCGTTGTAAATTATTATGATTTACAACGGTTGTAAACAAAAATTTGTGAGGAAAATAGTTTCAATTCCAATATTCTCATTTAACATGAAAAAGTTGAGTATACCTACACTATGTCAACTATTAAGAGCATGTTTGGTTTAGCTGTCTGAAAATAAATTTTTACTTTTGAAAATGAGTTTTTTTAGTAAGCTACTTCTTGGAAAATAGAAAGTGTTTGACTATCATTTTACACAACTATTTCTCAAAATGAGTTTACTCTACTTGAAAAAATGCAAAATGAAAATATTATTATTAATGTATATCAAAATGAGTCTTTATTTGTAGGGAATGAAAAAATATAAAAGAAAATGTATTTATTTTATTTTTTTGAAATATTTATTACATACAAATTTATCATTTATATATTAAAGATTGTAAAAGAAGAAGTAAAAATTAGAAGCACCAAATTTGTACTTCTACTTTTGAAATATAAATGAAAATGTATTTATTTTATTTTTTTGAAATATTATTACATACAAATTTATCAATTATATATTAAAGATTGTAAAAGAATAAGAGCATGTTTGGCCTTGATTTCGGAAAACTGTTTCTACTTTACAAAATGACTTTTTTAATAAGCTGTTTGTTGAAAAAGTTGCAAGTGTTTGGCCTATTGTTTTACAAAACTACTTTTCAAAAGTGTTTATAGGTAAGTAGATAGAAAATGAAAAATTTGTGTTAAAAGGTATATCAATATGGATCTCATTTTGTAGAGAATGAAAAAATAAGAAAATATAAATATTTATTTTATTTTATTGAAATATTTATAACATATAAAATTATCATTTATTTGTTAAATATGTCAAAAGTAAAAGCAAAAACTAGAAGCATCAAATTGGTGCTTCTATTTCTATGTCTTAGATTTGATGTTTAAACTTACTAAAAGTAGTTTTAGTTTTCATAAAAATGATTGTTTAGCTTGACTTGTGTTTATTAAGTTGAAAAACACTCCTAAAAACTGGGCCAAACACACACTAAGTAAAAATTAGAAGTAGTTACTACTTTAGAGCACCAAAAACTGATGCTTCTATGTTTTAGTTTTCATCAAATTGATGCTTCTACTTTTGAGCACCAAAAACTGACTTTTGAGTTTATTAAAAGTAGTTACTAGCTTGTAAGAAATGGGTGTTTTTGGCATGTTTAAGCTTTTAGTGTCATCCTACTATTATTAAAACACAAACATTTACTCCCACCTTATTAACCAACGTCAGCCTAAACCATATTCAATTTTTCAATAGTGGGACCTCCGGAAGAAAATG
>JAIUZE010006222.1:0-23883 GCA_022085475.1 Heliosperma pusillum | reverse complement strand
AATAAAGGTTTATGCTTCATGTAAATTAGGCCATTTATCCTTGCAACCGATCTTATTCTTTTAGTGTAAGTTATTTATATTATTTTATCATTGATTAGCTTTTAGAGTCTATGATTGTGTTGTGTGAGTCGTGCATCATCACTTTTGATAAGAGTTCGAATAATTTTATTATTATAGTAGTTTACAGATTCGTTGGGTCATCTTGTTCAATTGTTTTAGCTCTCGTAAATACGGTTTATTTAAAACGTTTAAAAAGAGACTATAGTTTATTCCAAACCTAGTTTTGTCCTGTCAAATTTTGTAGCCATATTCCTTGTAGTTTATTCTATATAAAATATCTATAAACACCTATCCAGAATAACGCGAATTTTCTTATGTCAATTGAATAGCTACTAAAACGTAATTTATTTGTTGAATCTAATCTGGGTATTTTTTACACATTATCCTTGAATAGTGTAGATGATGATAGGCTTTAAAATGGCTAAAAAATAATGTTTTAAATCTGTTTTATGAATCGTTAAAGTTTATGCGACGAGTTTTGCCAGCTGTGATAAATCTGTCTTTTGAGACGTGATGGGTTTGTAATTTGGTTACAGGTCTTCAAATATAACTTGTAGATAAGAGTCTTAGGGTTCTAGATTCATTGGCCTTGCATTGATTGTATTTGTTCTAGAACTAGTTATGCATTTTATAGTCAGAGTGTACTATGTTGAAAAGTAGGGGAAAGTCGAGTTTGTTTCTTAAGTTGAGATTAAAATATAGGTCATGATGAGTCTAGTTATGGGCATGTTTATTTTATTGGGTATTATTTAATTATACATAAATATGTTAATGTAGGTGATGGATTTGTGAAGGATCAATATGTGAATACTTGTGATCGGATTTGCTTTCATGCAGAGTTTCCCTACTTAGTTCTTGTATGTTGTTCATTGTGATAAGATGTGGTACTATGATTGTTGTTATTTTTTTATGATGATAATGGTGTTCGGATATTGGAGTTTTGGTGGTTACTTGGTTACTATTTTTGTGGTCCAACGGGAGACGAACCACACTCCGAGTTCGCCTCTCGTAGCTCTTTTGCTGTGGGGGGATGTGCACATTAATTTTCCGAAAATTCTCAATGTGGTGAGAGGGGCTTTCAATGTCCAGTGCTGCGGTCTAGAATCAATAGGTGGTTTTGCAGGTCATGGGTGTTAGACTGATGCTGCTGAGGTGACTACTACGGTGGGCCTATGGTTTCTGATACTTGGATGGTTACTTTTTATTGTCCTGTACATTGACCGGCGTATATTGTGATTGACCCCGTTTAATGTTTTTAAAACTGCTGTGATCCATTGGGGAATGGTGGGCAGGTGACCAGCAGGTAATTGGTTGAGCTAGCGTTGGGGACTTGACGGGATCCCCGCTGATGAGTTATAGCTTTCGCAAGCAATAGTTGTTATAGAAATTTACTTTATTTTGATTAGTTGGGATTATTATTTATGACGGTGTGTCGTCAGTGTTTTGGAATAATGTAACTTTGGTTGAACTATTGATTAATAAGTATTGTTCTATTATGGTCTATTTGATATATACTACCTCAGGTAATCGAGATGGTTACATCCCGATGTACTAAGGAGGTCTTGTAAGGCTCTTTGGTAGATTGGGGGTGTTACAAAGTGGTATCAGAGCGACGATTTTGGAACCTAAAACCAATGAACCCAATGAACTTAGGAGTGTCTTATAAAATGAACCCGGATAGGTGTTGTAGGGAGCCACCGCGAGGATTTAAGAGACGTCCTAAAATTAAAATTTTTCCTCTATAACTCTTAGTTGGTAACAACGGGGATGTGTCGGGACGTGTATGGGTGTGATGTGATTGCTGTGTTGATTGGTGAACTATGATATGAGGAGAAGATGAAATATGAGCATGAGAATATGAGTTGTGTTATGCAAAATATGTATGAAATGTGGTATATATGAATATAGGTGATTTGGAGCATGAAGATTATGTGTTTATGATTTCAAAATATGTTATGTATGAGATATATGAGGAGTGTTGGAGTCTGGAATTTCTGGGTAGCTATTGGATTGTGGTACTCGGGCGAGTGAGTTGCGACATTCAACCGAGTTGATGGTACTCGGCCGAGTGGCCTATAGGGCTCGACCGAGAAGATGTGTATGGAAGTCGGGTGACTTCTGTTTGTGGTGAACTCGGACGAGTACATGATGTACTCGACTGAGTGCATGGGGCTCGACCGAGTGGCTTCGCTACAAGAAGGGAAGATGTAAATTTTTTGTGTCGATGTACGGTTTTTGTTAAGCTATGTAATTAGCTGTCTCGAATTTTGATTATGTGTTAGGAAGTGGTATATAGTTGGGATATAGTGTATCTTTGTTACTTAATGCACCGTTTTGCATATATAAGTCTTCGTGAATAAGTTAAACGGATTCTATAAAGTGGATATTGTTTCCTATAATTGTATGGCTTATAGGAGAGATACATGTGGTCATATATTATTAAGATTAGTAGACTGATGAACCTTGTGAGGGAAAGAGCTAGTTTGGTGGTATAAGTGATGTGTAATAATGTCGTGAGTTGAGCAATTTGTAGAGGTGTGTATGTAGATATGGTCAAATAATAATGTGAAAATGGTAATGTATTAAATGAGGATTGGGAAAAGAGGCATGAGTGGTTATAAATGGGGATAAGAGTAAAATATAGAAGGAAATGAGAATGTATAAGTTGATTAGGGATATATGCAATAAGGACCGATATAGAGAAATGTAATGATGATGGTTCCTAGAGAAATTAGTTTGCTTAATGTTTAAGTGAGACTTGAATGTGATTAATTTGGTGGACATTTGGGTTACTAAGAGATGATTGTGACGATAAAATACCTTTGGAAAGTAGGATATGAGGTAAGCATGATTTTAAGGTATGTTAAGGATGGATAATAATATATGATGAGTATCGTCGTTTGTTTGAGCTTATTAGTAGCGAATGAAGGAGAATAATATGTTAAGGGAAAATTTTTATTGTTTATGATTAGAAGATTGTAACCACGTGTTGTTGAGTTTGGTATCTTGAGGTAATAAGAAGTTAGTCGAGTTATAGGAGGACTAGATAGGGAGAATGAATCTTTGGGATAATGAGTAATTGTAATTGGTGTGAATTGGACGAGATATATATAACGAATTGGTTAAGCAAGGAAATAGTAGAAGCAATAGAAAAGTGTAATTGGGATCTTGTTGTTGAGTTCGTAAAATGATCTGTATTTTGAAGTATGAGTTGAAATGAAGAAAATTAGAAGAAAAATAATTGGAAGAACCTATTTTGGGGTAAGTGTAAGATATGCAAATGACATAGTTTTGTAAAACATATTAAGGGGAGGTGATAGTGTTTTCAAATGAGATTTATGTGACTTTGGGATAGGAGCATATGACATATATTAGCGGATAATCGGTTGTGGGAAATTGTCGTATAGTAATCAAAGAGAGTGTGTGAAAATTTTGGAGGAATTGCTTGTGGCTTAGTTTGGAAGTAATGTAGGTAGTGACCTATGTGAGATGTATGTGTATTTGGTTGGTATAGTCTTTTTTTGTGTAATAGGATCATTCATATGGTGGTCTGTTAGGATGGTCATGTAGTTAAGCGAGTCTCCGTGAGTTTGTTAGAGTATCAAATTCTGAGAGCTTGCAGTATTTATGTGTTGGGCTTATGTATAGAGATCGTATTTTTGTTGTTATCGTTTCGTTAGCTGTTGTCTTATAGGTTTAAGAGTAGAGTCTAATCGGTGGAGATTTATTATTCGTTATTGTTGGGTTCCTTGTTCTTTTAGATTTTTGGTCGAGAGGCTTGATTGTTGGGGTATTTTTGCATTTGGATTGGGTTGTTTTGACTTGATGGGTATGAGAAAGTCATGAGATTTGATTATGGTGTGCTTGAAGTTGTAAATGATTCATTTTCGTTTGGAGGATTTTATGGGGTTACGGTGTTAGAGTGTATCATGTTTGAGTGGATGGATTCGTTGGCAGTGAGGATGAAATTTAGGATTTTGGGTGGACGAGGATTTAAGATTTAGTGTTATACAGTCGAGATAAGGCCAGAGTAAAAAAGGATGTTATAAGTGATCGTGGTAATGATTGATCGTGGATTCTAGGTGAGGTGAGGAACGAATGGTGTTTGGGATTGTAGTAAATTTGGCAGTGTGGTGTTAGAATATTAAGCGATTTTTGGTAAGAGGGAATGATGACAATAAAAGGAAGTAGATACGAGTTTGATAATGAATTGGTTAAGAGTCTGTAGTACCATCTTGAGAAGAGTATGTTGTCGCATAACGGTTGACTTTATTTTGTGGAATAATTAGAAGGAATAAGACTTTTTAGTATGGTGGTAAGCATGGAAAGTAGTAATAATATTAATGGTTTGAGGATGAGCGAACTTCGAGGACAAAGTTCATTTTAAGGGAGGTAGACTTGTATTATCGCATGTTAATAACATATAGGTAAGGAAGACAAGTTTGGATTTATTTATGTGGGTATGGTGGCGATGAGTTTCTTGTGGTAATGTACTTGTGTTAATGTTATGAAATGTTATGAGGTGAAATGATATATGCGCTATCTGAAGCTGTTAGTACTTTTTGATGGATAAGGTACCAGGTATTGTCGTGAGATTTGAGTTTGATATCACATATCAGGGTACTTTTGCCATGTGATGGTGCTAGTGTTTGCCTGACTGTTTGATTTTTTTGTTGGTAATGAGTGTGTGAACTTCGAGGTCGAAGTTCATTTTTAAGGAGGGAATAATGTAATAGTCCGTAGTAGTTTTTATAAGATTTTTGCCTTATTATTGGTCTTAGTTGTGGTTGATCGAAACTTCGTGTTGGCTTCATTTTAAGGTTTGATACTGGATTATGTGATGAGTTTTTAGTAGAAGATCATATTGAGTTTGGGCATTGTGCTGGGGTGTGAACTTCGAGGACGAAGTTCGTTTTTAAGGAGGGAGGACTGTGATACTCCGTATTTTAATGTGGTACTCGGTCGAGTAGGTGGCACTCGACCAAGTGGACCGTTATGTGGTTATATGTCAGTTCATTAGTTGTGATTAAAATAATGATTTGTGTATATATTATTCAAAGTTTTTAATAATCAGTTTACAATCCCTAAAACCTTTCTAAACATACCCTCATCTTTTCCTCCATCTTTTTAATCATCTAAGAGAAAAATAAAGGTTTATACATCTAGTAAATTAGGGCTTTCATCCTTGCAATCGACCTTATTCTTTTATAGTTAGTTATTTATATTCTTTTATCATTAATCATCTTTTAGAGTCTATGATTGTGTTGTATGAGTCATGCATCATCACTTTTGATTAGAGTTAGAATGATTTGATTATTACAGCAGTTTACAGATTCGCTGGGTCGTCTTTTTCAATTGTTTTTGCTATCGTAAATACTTTTTCTTCGAAAATAATTAAACAAAGACTATCGTTTATTCGAAAAGCCTAGTTTTTTCCTGTCACATTTTGAAGCCAAGTTTCTAGTAGTTTGTCCTGTGTAAACTATTTATAAACATTTATCCAGAATAACGCGAATCTGCTTATGTCAATTGAAAAGCTTTTAAAACCTAATTTATATGTTGAATCTAATCTGGGTATTGTTCACAAATTATCTTTGAATAGTGTAGATGATTAATCGTTAAATTTTATACGACGAGTTTTGTCAGTTGTGATAAATCTGTCTTTTGAGTTGTGATGGGTTGGTAATTCGGTTACATGTCTTCTAATATAGGTTTTATATAAGAGTCATAGGGATCTATCGTAATTGGCCTTGCATCGATTGGATTTTTTCTAGAATTAGTTATGCATTTTATAGTCAGAGTGTACTATGTTGAAAAGTAGGGGAAAGTCGAGTTTGTTTCTTAAGTTGAGATTAAAATATAGGTCATGATGAGTCTAGTTATGGGCATGTTTATTTTATTGGGTATTATTTAATTATACATAAATATGTTAATGTAGGTGATGGATTTGTGAAGGGTCAATATGTGAATACTTGTGATCGGATTTGGTTTCAGGCAGAGTTTCCCTAATCACTACTTCTATGTTGTTCATTGTGATAAGATGTGGTACTGTGATTGTTGTTATCAGTTCATGATGATGGTGTTGTTCGGATTTTGGAGTTTGGGTGGTTACTTGGTTATTATTTTGGTGGTCCAACGGGAGACGGACCACACCCCGAGTTCGCCTCTCGTAGCTCTCCCGCTGCGAGGGGGATTTGCAAATTAATATTCTGGGAACTCTCACTGCGGTAAGAGGGGATTAAGATGTCCAGTGCTGTGGTCTGGAATCAATAGGTTATTTTGTAGGTCAGGGGTGGTAACCTGATGCTGCTGTGGTGACCGATGATGTGGCCCTCCGGGATCTGTTACTTGGATGGTTACTTTTTATTGTCTTGTACATTGACCGGCCTATATTTTTAGTAACCCCGTTTAATGTTTTCAAAACTGATGTGATCCATTGGGGAATGGTGAGCATGTGACCAACAGGTAATTTGTTGAGCTCGCATTGGGGAACTTGAGGGGTTCGTCGCTGATGAGTGATAACTTTTGCAGTCATTAGTTGTCATAGACATTTACTTTATTTTGATTAGTTCGGATTATTATTTATGACGGTGTGTCGTCAGAATTTTGGAATAATGTAACTTTGGTTAAATTATTGATTAATAAGTATTGTTCTATTATGGTCTATTTGATATTTACTACCTCGGGTAACCGAGGTGGTAGCAACCCGATGTTAAGGCTCTTTGGTATATTGGGGTATTACATGTTGTCCTATGATGATGTTCTAAATCTAACAGTGAGAGTTGAAACAATAGGAAAGACCAAACCTACAGTGTCTAAGACTGCTGCTAGACTTGTGTACAGACCATATAGTGGCATCAAGATTGGAAAAACTCTTAAAACAACCACCCATTCCACCACTGACAAGGGAAAGGGAGTTGTGAACCCAAAACTTAACCCCACCCCATCTAAAAAAAATATCTGGGGCTGCTAATGTTTGGACTATGGCCATTTCAGGAAGGACTGTCCTTCTAAGAGGGCTATGAAAGTCATGGAGGTAGAATAATGGGAGAGGGAAGGGCTGGTTGAGTATGAGGTTGATGAGAGTCTTGTTCTGCAGGAAGTAACAGCTAAAAAGGAATCAGTGCAGAACTTAGTTATGGATCACCCTGATACAGGCCACAAATTAGTCTAATGGAGGGTCATGCATTCCCAACAAGCACCATTGGAAGATGACCAGAGGTCCTTGATCTTCAGGAGTAGATGCACGATTCAGGAAAGGGTCTGCACTTGATTATTGATGGCGGAAGTTGTATCAATACAAACTAAGGTGGCTGAACAAAGGGGTTGAAGTAAGAGCTGGCAAGCAATGTTTAGTTCCATTTTTCATTGGGAAAATATACAAGGATGAGGTGATGTGTGATGTGGTTCTCATGGATGCCTGCCACCTGCTATTTGGGAGGCCTAAGAAGTTTGAAAGGAACACAACTCACCAGGGGAAGAAGAACACCTACAGTTTCAAGCATGAGGGGAAGAAGATCACCCTAACAGCACTACTACCTGTCCAGAGAAGCTATGGGAGTCCTAACATGCGAGAGGAGATCAATGGAGAGCCTTTCTTGTCTGAGGCAGCAATGATTAAGGAGATGAAGTAAGAGCGACCTATAATCATTTTGTTGTCCAAGGAGGTAACAGAAGGGGAAGGCTTTAAGGTGCCTGCAGAAGTTGAACCTTTGATTCTAAGTTACAAGGATGTCTTTCCAAGGAAGCTACAAAATGGACTACCTCCCCTGAGGGGTATTGAACACCACATTGTTCTAGTCCCAGGCTTTGTGCTACTAAACAGGCCTCCTTACAGATGTGATCCAGCTTCTACCAAAGAGCCGCAGAGACAGATTGAGGAACTGATGAGTCAAGGGTTTGTGAGGGAGTACCTAAGTCCTTGTGATGTGCCTGCTCTATTGGTGCCTAAGAAGGATGACATATGAAGGATATGCCCTGATAGTAGAGCCATCAACAACATAATAGTCAAGTATAGGTTCCCCATTCCAAAGTTAGATGATATGCTTGATGAGCTGAGTGGTGCCAGGATCTTTTCAAATATTAATCTAAGGAAAAAATTCCTTCAGGTGAGGCACAGGGAGGGGGATGAGTGGAAAACTGCCTTTAAAACAAAACATGGATTATATGAGTGGCTTGTGATGCCCTTTGGGATATTAAATGCACCAAGCACCTTCATGAGGCTGATAATAGAGGTATTGAGACCTTGTTGAAGCAGGTTTTCCGTGGTTTATTTTGATGACATCCTGGTTTATAGTGGCAGCAAGGGTGAGCATCTTAGACATCTTGAGGCTGTGGTCAGGATACTTAAGGAACAAAAGTTGTATGGGAAGCTGGAGAAGTGAACCTTCTTTGTCGAGGAGGTCACATTTCGGGGGTACATTGTGTCAGGAAGAGGAATCTCAGTTGATCATGAAAAGATTGCAGCAATTCAGACTTGGCCAATCCTTCAGACAATTACCGAGGTCAGGGGATTTCATGGGTTGACATCACTCTACAAAATATTTATTAAAATTTCAGTTCAATTGTTGCAGTTATTACTGAGTGCTTGAAGAAAGGAGAGTTCCAGTGGACTGCGAATGCTCAGCAGTCTTTTTAGAAAATTAAGAAGTTAATGTGTGAAACTCTAATTCTGAAATGACCTGATTTTGATCAATTATTTGAGGTGGAATGTGATGCCAGTGGAGTTGGCATTGGGGTAGTATTAATTCAAGGTCAAAACCAGTTGCTTATTTCAGTCAAAAATTAAATGGATCAAAAATATTCTACTTATGACAAAGAATTCAATGCTCTCATCAGGGCCCTCATGCATTGAGGTCATTATTTAAAACAAAAACCATTTGTATTACATTAAGATTGATGAGTCATAATTGTATACATGTTTATGCCTCCCCTTAGTCACTTTTGTGACGATTTTCTACTTAATTATGTGATTAGATGCCATTATATGTTAGAATGTCGATATTCTAGCTTTCGTGTGTTATTGTGTAGATTCGGTAAGAGTCGGATGCATTGGATCCCTTGCAAAGCGAAACGGACTTGAAATTTGGAGAATTTATGCTTGACATAGAGACCAAGAAAGAAACAAAAAGGAATGTCAAATAAATTTGTTGGAAAGACCAAACAAATGTGAAATGAGAATAAAGAATTGTTGCTTTCACAAGGGTCGACTTCAAACTTGAATATCTTGAGTTCTACAACTCCAATCAAGATGGTTAACATGGCGAAAGAAAGCACTTTCTCTTAGATTTATATTGATAGGTCACAAGTCGAATTCCAATGAGTAACGAAGAAATACCAACTGTTTGAAATTCACCGCACGGAGCTTCGAACCCGACTCGATCGAGCAGATTGACCTTTGCTCGATCGAGCAACCTAATACATGATGAGTTACGAATTTCCTAAAGTCGGTTTAAATTAATTATTGTTTTAGTATAAATACAAATCTCATTTTTCATAATTAGGTTACACTTTATTTAGTTTAGAAACTCCTAAAAACTCTTAGAATTAGTTTGCTACTCATTTTATTCAAGATCTATAATTTTATTTCTTTAGTTCATCAAATCTTTGAATTCGGTATTTGTACTCTTCTACTCTTGTTATTATTATTCCAAGTTGTTGTTTATATATCAATTGCTTTGTTAATTATCTTCCATATGTTATTAATTATCTTTGCCTTTATTTATATTATTGGTTTTTGTGTAGTTACTATGAGTAGCTAATCCTTTAATCTAGTGTTAAAGGGGATCTAGGATGTTAGAAGGGGGATCACTTGATTAACTTTTAGTAAAATCATATGGTTGTCTTTTGATTGTTGTTTTAATTATAGTAGATTAATTTTGACCAAAATTAATTAACTAGAATCGCATATTAGGATTTTCACCGACCAGGTTAAGACTAATATGGGCTACGCAATCGAATAGAATTGTTTAATGATAGCGACCGCATGTTAGACTTAGATCTAAAGGGCATAATTGAGTCGACCGATCTTATGACCTTAGGCAATTAGATTGACCTTTTAATTGATTAAACTGCTTCCCCGGAAAACATTATAGTGAACCCGATCCCTTTATTGCAAATTAGTTATAGCTAATCAAATCAAACTTCAAGAAATTGTTACCTTTAAGACAGACTTATTTAATGGAAAATAGACTTTTACCGCCTCCATTTGAATTCGATACCTTAGTTACCGCTGACTATTAGTTAGCATTGGGTTAGGTTTACTTTGATTTAGGGGACACGACTTTACCCTTGTCACGGATCATGAGGCATTAAAATACATCAATTGCCACCATAAAGTGAACCACATGCATGCCAAATGGGTTGAAATTATGCAGTCTTTCACATTCTCTAGCAAGTACAAGGAGGGGAAGCATAATGCTGTTGCAAATGCTCTATAAAGGAGGCATTCATTAATGTTAGTCATGGAGCAAAGTGTCTTAGGCTTTGAATTCTTAAAGGAGCTATATAAGGGGGATCCTGATTTTGCTGAAGAGTGGACCACTCAGACTGAGAAAGGCAGGACTCAGGGGAGCAAGTACATGTTGCAGGAAGGTTTCTGGTTTCATGGCAACAAACTGTGTGTGCCTATGGGCTCTTACGGGGATCTGCTGATCAAGGAAGTGTACTTAGGAGGTTTCGGGGGACACTTTGGGATTCAAAAGATACTTCACATACTGCAGGACCAATTCTATTGGCCTAAGATGATGTTAGATTTCCAAATTGTTCTCAGAAGATGCTTAGTGTGCCCAACAGGCCAAGAGCTCCTACCAAGCTGGACCATACATACCTCTACCTATACCAAGTAGGCCATGAGAGGATGTGAGCATGAATTTCATTGTTGCATTGCCAAGGACTCAGAGAGGTAAAGATTCTATAATGGTTATTATTGACAGATTTAGCAAGATGGCTCACTTTGTGACATGCAAGAAGACTGAGGATGTTGTCGGTGTTGCTGAGCTCTACCTGAAGAAGATGGTAAGGCTGCATGGGGTGACAAAGTCCATAGTCTCAGATAGACACATTAAATTCATGTGCTACTTTTGGAGGACCCAGTGGAGGCTTTTAAGGACCAAGCTGGTGTTCGGTACCTCACACCACCCTCAGACTGAGGTCACTAACATGCCACTGGGAAGGATACCAAGGTGCATTGTCAGCAAGTCTTTGAAGGTCTGGGGTGTGAAATTGGCACAAGCTCAGTTTGCTTTCAATAGGGCATCCCCTACTACAACTGGTCACATCCCTTTGAGGTTATTTATGGGGTTAATCCACTTATACCCTTAGAACTAGCCAACATACCAAGAGAGGAGATAAACTTTGATGCTAAGAATAGGGCTGAATAAATGATGAAGCTCCATGAATCAGTCAAGAAACAAATAGAGAGGTCCAATGAAAGATACGAGAAACAGTCGAAGGCTCCTAAGGCAAAGAAAGAATTTGTGCCAGAGGATTTGGTCTGGGTTCATTGAAGGAAGGAAAGGTTCCAAGCAAGGAGGAAGAAAAAAGTGATGCCTAGAGCTGATGGTCCATTTGAAATCATAGAAAACATTGGTCTAAATGCATACAAGGTTGATCTACTTGGTGACTATGGGGTTCATGGCAGTGCTATCAAGGCACGGGCCAGAGAGCAAGACATTGCTAGCCAAGGAAGGGGCGGAGGGCAGGACATTGCTAGCCAAGAAGGGGCTAGAGGAGAAGACATTGCTAGCCACAGACAAGGCCACAGTCACTTTGACAGTGACCTATACACCACCAATGCATGGGAAACTTTGAGAGTCCATAACTGTAACACCCGCAAATGTACCCTATTTTTTCTAGTAAAAATATTTTACGGACACTTTTTCAGCGAAATTTAGTTTTAATTTAGAATTTAATTTTCCGAGTCGAATTTAGAATTTCCGAGTTCGTATTTGGAATTTCCGCGAGATTCCATGTGAATCCCGTCTTAAGGCGACTTTGACTTTTTCTTGACTTTTCCACTTACTCACCCTACATATACTCCCTCATACTACCTCCCTTTAACCTAGTTTTCATTCACCCAACTCAAATTTCCTTCTTCCTTAAGAAAACCAAAACCTTGCCTCCATTTTTGATCCGTCTTAGATTCGTCGCTACTCCTTCGTTTCTCGCTCAAATTCACGTAAGTTCGTCTTATTCTTCCCCTCTTAGCTTCCTCTATCCGTATTGGTAATAAAATTACCGTCTTTCCCGCTTTTTAAACTATCCGTCTTTCTCAAGGTGAATGATATTCATCTTTTATTATCTAATTGTATGTAGGTAGAGACTAGGAAGGTTTAGAAATCGATTAAAGACGCGAAAAGGTAACGGTGAAGGGTTACTCGATATCATTTACGTGTTTTATGTGTTTTCTAGGCTAGTAATCGTATTTAGATTATGGTTAGTATGTTTAGGACTTTTGTTGTTGTTGTTGGTTGTTGTTAGTTGTTAATTGATATGAGAATTGATGGTTTATGATGATAAATGAGGATTTTTGGTTGATAACTTGTTGGGATTTGATTGTGCCTGAATCCCGTGTGGGACGCTGGCTGCGTCGTGGGACGCAGGCTACGTCGTGGTGGCGCTGGTTGCGTTATGCGCGGCCGACTGCACTTTTCCTGCACTGACCCCTTTTCGTATACACTGATTCATTATCATCCTTTGTTATTGCTTTTTTGGCTTGTGGACATCCCCGTGGGAACTTGTAAGAGGATAAGCTATCACCTCCATTGGAATTTCTTCCAACAATTTTCATTGTTCTGAACCTCTAGTTATGACCGTTTTTGAAGTGAACCTTGTTTTTCGTGGTTTCAAACAACGTTGTTGTGGAGGAGGTGTGGACCTATGTTTTTATTTCATTATGCTTCATTAAACTGTTTGATAATGCTTATGTATCATGTATTACTCATGTTTATCATATTTAAAACTATTTGATTCCCTATTTCATGTTTTGTGACGGTTTTTGGTATGTTCCCACTTGAGGTCGGTTTTACAAATTTACGGTTTGAGCACTATTTTGTTATTGGTGCTTGGTGCTCTCCTCCCCTTGGCTACATCCACGTTCGTAAGGCTGGAATGTCGGAACGGGGAGGTATCCTACTGCTTAATTGCATGTGTTAGTGGGCATACGACGACGTTGTTGGGAGACGAACGCTATGCGTTGATCGACCCGACCGTCAAATGTTGTGTACTTACGAGGTGGTGTTATTTGCATGTAGCGTACCGCTTGTTATGAGGCTTGTGCTCTTTTCCGCCTCTTTCGTGAATTGCTCTACCGAATTTGGGGTACTCGGCGTCATTGATTGACCGAGTCTTGGATGCGAAATGTCATCGCATGTCGAATCGGAAAATGTGATTCTGAGAATCTAGCCAGGTTTAGATTAGGAGCCTTATTATTATCGTTCCTACCAGGAGGAAATTAGTCTACATATACAAAATGTGATCGTGTATGCGTTCAGAGAAATGTGAACCCGTGGATGCCTTTTAATCATACTTGCTATGTACACGGTGCTAGTGCGTTTTATTTACCGTGAGAGAGGTCGTCTTTGTGTCGTTGTTCTTGGATGCGTGATTTCATGACTTTTTATTCATGGTCATTGCATGATTGGGCATCGTCAATATATTGGTACGTTTGAATGGATGATAATATGATGGATTTATTGTGATCATCGCATGGCTTGGCATGGTTTGTTTGTCGAGTCTCAATCTTATCAAACTTATATCGCTAACGGTGAGATGTAAGCCCTAGTGAGCGTATTCGGTTGCCTAAGAGTGTCTTCCCCGAGTCTTTGTATAACATGATGGATTCGGACTTGTAACTCTTATGCTCTTATCATTTTACGTTGAATTACCTATCTATCCTTATCGTATTTCACATGTATATCTATATGTATGCATGCTCTACTTTTGTATTTCCTTCTATGTACGTTTAATGTGATATGGCTGGGAGAACTCGAAGTTACTCCCCACTGACTGTGGCGTTCATGTTTTTCTTGGATGAACAGGTTGCTTGCATGGATGGCTTTTTGCTAGATATTTTGGGTTCGGGTGTGAGCTAGCGGGCGTTGTCCCAGGAAGTTTCACCTCTAGACAATTTTAGCTTATTTGCTAAACACTTTTACTTGGTTAACATTTTGAGAGACTACGTCTCTTGTAGTATTTAATATTTGGTTTGTAATTACTGACATTCCTCGTATTTCTATCTTGCATGTATAAAAGTTTTAAAAACTTCATATTTCCGCTTTATAATTCACATGCTTGTATGTTTTATTTCCGCATTCGCGAGGGTTGTCACAATAACTTCCAGAGGAAACTGAACCACCAGCTGAAACCTTATTCCACTAAGTCCAAAAAAATCCTAGGGAGCCAGGTCCAGTTCACACCCCAACCATCAGAAAATCCGATTGAAGCCACTTGTAGGAAAATCATAAAGCGTAAAATAATATTGCCGTTTCTGGCTAGACACTGAAGGACCATCTCCAAAAGTTCTTATGGTTGTATTACCTATTCTTAGAGGCATATAAGAGGAGTGTCAAGGGGGCTATTGATGCAGCTCGTCCACGAGCTCCAAGCCAAGACTCAACTATTATCAATCCTGCAGCACATCATTGTCAAATGCATGCAGTCTTTTGTCTATTTGAGTTGTTTAGCTTATTATCTCAGTTTGTTATATATAACCAGTACTTTGTTTGTATCCTAAGACTAATGCTGACTTTTAGATGATATTTTAGGGTTTGTATTGACAGTAATATGCCTATATGAGGACCATTCCACCATTGTAAGAAACAAGTTATGTTTGAATGAAAAAACCTGACAATTTTTCTCATTTCCAAAATCTTTTCAACTTGTGGTTGTCTGTAGTTGGAAGTCAGGATTGATAATAAACTGTGCTAGGCTGTGGGTATTGCTCAAAGTCTGTGGGTGAGGTTAAGCATCCATGTGCTCAAACTGTGGCCTAATTGTCTTGCTGCTTGGTTCAAGTTTGTTCACATGTGCTTGGCTGTAGTGAATAAGGTTGGCCTGTCCAAATTGTTAGTTTTTTTCCTGTGTTGAGCTGTTGATTATAGTTGATAATGATATCCCCTTTGTGTCCTTATTTGTCCCTAAAATTCAGTTCACAAAATTCATACAAAACCCCCAGTAAATAACAACAAAAAATAATGTCGAGTTTGGAACTCGTGAGTAAGAGATATGACCACTTAAAGTTAAAAAAAAAAAAAAATAATTTGACGTACAAGAACTCCGAGCTACGGATTCGAATACAACAATTTTTTTTTGAAACCATATTTCTTGAAAAGAAAAGCAATTTGAAAAAAAGAATCGTCTTTTTGGGACTCTTATATACGAGTTATGGTTACTCGATGTTTTTCGGGTCGAAAAATTGTGTATTTTGTACAAGTATTGGGGGTATCACGTGAATTATCCGAAAGAACAAAACAGACTAAGCTGATGGCAGTTCGCAACACTAGTTTCAGTTGAGAGGTATATATAACGGAGTTTTGTTGTTATTGTGAGCGACGGTTGTATGGTGCGGCCAACAAAAAATGACCACTTTTTAATAAATAGTGATTATTTTGTGTTAATAAGTGACCACTTTTTAAAAGGGGTCATTTTATAATAATAAAATATGATTATTTAACATACCGGTTTTATAACACGTGACCGTATGTTAGAAAAACCAATTAACATAAAGTGGTCATTTTATAGCATAAAGTAGTCCCTTAGGTGGTCGCACGAGGGCGAACCCATGTTTTTGATGTATGGGGTAGCAAAAAACTTTAAGCTATAAATATTAATATATTTTAAGGTCGAAAAAAATATACATAACTACGAGTACAATAACCGATAACATAATAACTTAAACTATTAAAAGAGCAAAAATGAAGGAATTTTCTTGTAAGGGAAGTCGAACCCGCATAGATAGGTGAAAAACTAGCAGTTACTACTGAACCACAAGAAGTTTATTACACATTTAGTGGGATAACATTTACTTATTCACTCCCTCCTATTCATGGTATTCTTCCCTATTTCCTTTTTGGGTTATTCATGTTTTCTTCCCTATTTCTTTTTTTGGATGTGGGGTAGTGTGTTTTGTGTGGTCTAAATTCATTTGTGTGTGGGGTATTGTATTTTGTGTGGTCAAAATTCATTTCCTTAATCTAAGAGCCTAAATGAAAGGGGAAGAATACATTGAATATGAGGGAGTATTATTTAACAATATCGGAGGTAGCGCAAATCCGTCTTCTAAACCGATTTTTTTCGTTTGTGAATTCGCCCTTAGTCACACCATATGACAATCTTACACATTATTGTGAACGGAGTTAGTATTTGAAGTTAGAGAAACAAGAAAGAGCAAATAAATAAATAGCTAGATTACCTTTGTTGAAAAAAAGTAAAAGTCAAACAAAGAAATTCATATTAATCCCTCATTCTCTTCACCTAGAAAGAGCGAATAAATAAATAAATAGCTAAATTAACTTTGTTGAAAAAATTAAGTTAGACAACGAAATTCAAAATAGTTATCATATTAATCGCTTACTAGTTTAGAACTCGTGCATTAATGCACGATATATATAGTTTTTTATTTTTTATGATATATTTAAATAATAGTGGTATCTCATTAATTGTTCATTTTTTCTAGTTATTTTATTTTGTTTCGAGAAAAAAATATTAAAACTGAAAAATTAATCCAAGAAAATTGAGTAATATGCTAAAATGTATGTTTTTTTTCAAAAAGTGTTTTTTATAACATAAAGATTATGATTTCAATTTATAAATTCTCTCAATTTTTTTTTCCTCATGAAAGGAATAAAAATGATTTATAGTTTTGGTTATACGTAATATGAGTCAAGTCATTATAAGTAAACATAGTTTAAAGTTTAGTGAAAATTATAAAATTTGATGAAAAGATTAATTTTCATGAAAAGATAATAATATAATGAAATCCATTATAATTATTAATTTCCTTGTTTACTTAATACAATTAAATTATCAATAGTTTCCTCATTTATAAAGACTAGTTTTACTGTAACACCCTCGAATTTGCGGAAAGATAAACAAGTAATTTAAATAAATAAAAGATGAGAATACGTTTTTAATAGGTTCACTTTAGTGAAAATCGGTAAATTTTAAAACCGGAACCTACCATTAAATATATTCATCATAACAAAGGTGTCTTAAATACAAAGGTTCATAACAAAAAGGAAATAATATTATACATGAGAAGTATCTAAAACGGGAGACATATCTCCCTAATAAATACGGAAATAAAAGAGTGTATTAAATAATAATAAAATCCTAAGAACTGAATATAGGTCCAAGGTAATCCTTCACTCGCTAGCTCGTCAATGTACCCAAGTATGCATCACAAACCTGCCAACCGCATTAAATATAAACACGGAAGCCACAGTCAGTGGGGAGTAACTCCGAGTTCTCCCAGCCACGACATGTCGAGTTTAATGAAACATGAAAAACATAAAAGCAATGTATATAGCAAATACAAAACCTTAACATATATAATATGCTTATCATGTTATGAAACAAATAACTAACATATAACCTAGCATATGAAGGATAAGCTACTCATGCAAGCTATCATGTGAATTGGTTAACAACCTATACCACGAGGTAGGGAAGATAGTATTTCAGCTCAGAGGTTACATTTAAAACATGGCCTGGATACAACTCAACCCTAATCATACAAACTATCATGTGAATCAGTTAACAACCGGTAATCCAAACTCTATAAACCTTAGCCGGCTTGCATCTCACCTTCTAAGATTCATAGAATCATCAAACATGAAAGACCAATACGTCTAGAAACAGGCATAAGTTCTTAGTACAGTCAATAGTCGACTTCTGTAACTCGAGTCTATACCACGAGGTAGGATATACTTATTATTTTAGCTCAGAGGTTACCTTTAAAACATGGCCAAAATACAAAGCACACATATTAGCTCAGAGGTTACCTTTAAAACATGGCCAAGATACAAAGCAAATATCTTAGCTCAGAGGTTACCTTTAAAACATGGCCAAGATACAACTCTACCCTAATCCTAGACTGCGCAGACCTAAGAAATGCGGATAAAACCACCGCACCCAAGACTCATGATAAAACCACATGATTACCCTAAGGAAATCCACCAAAGGGTTGGCTAGTACTTAAGCTGGCTCCATTCCCAAAGTGGAAGCAATTAGGCAGCCATGCCCCGGCTTAGTATCATAATCCCAGGCCAGTGACACAAAAGCTATCAAGCTGTGAACTCCATATGCTCGTTAAAGATAGTAAGGCCTCCTCAATCAATGTTCATGGTCCAATGGTGCTCATTTAGATTAGAATGGTCAGGACGCATTAAATCATAAGTATCTATGAGTACTAGTCACCACGACATTTATATCATACAATTTAAAAACAGTCACGGGAAAACTTCTATCATGTGACTAATGGCACATAAAGCATATTCAAATATCATATCGCCTCATATCTACTAAGGCTCATTCATTCATTCATTAAATAAAACCTTACCTGAAGACAAATCCCCGACCCGAGTCCCGCGACGGGTGATCAGTCAAAACGGGGCTGACTAGATCTTAGTTTGACCAAACCCGTTTGGTCAAACCGGCTAGAAACAGAGTCTTTACCACATAGACTTGAACATAAATTCATCATATACATTACATGTTATTTTATTAAAACTTCTAACATGTGAATTATTAATCTTACGAAAAACCCGCTTGACTTAAAGGATATAAATTTAAACTACGATCTCGTATTATAATTTCTAACATGTGAGAAATAATAATATTATGAAAACCGTTTAATTAAATAATTTACTTATTAAAATTTCCCACTTGCTAAAGAACCAAAAAATGAGAGAAAGAGAACACGAAACGCAAAAAACCGGCCAAAAGCACATATGGAGGGGCCACGGGTCGCCAAGAACGGACGAGCCGAGACTGAACCGGGCCTGGACTGGGCCCACGGGCCTAATTTGGGCCTGTTTTGGTCAACCATTTCTAAAATCGTTTCTTAATATTTCCCGCATGCTTAACATATTTAAAACCCGTCAAAACAACAACAAAACAATCAAGTATCGACACAAGCCCAAAGGGCCAATGACGGACCAACCCAGACCGGGCCTGGACCGGGCCTGAACCGGCCTGAACCGGCCTGAACCGGGCCTGAACCGGTCACCATACACGGCCACCATACACGGCCACCACCAACAACCACCCAAATTTATTTCTAACATGTTTTAATTAACAACCATCCATTTTAACAACCAATTTAACCATCATTCATACCAAAAATTATGATTATGAACAAATCATCCAACATGTCAAAAACAATAAATATGTTATAAACTCATAAAACTTAATAATAATAACAACAACTAAAGTATGTGACATTAATTCGTCGAGTAACTCGGTAATCGTTACCTTAGCTAGCACAAAATCAAATAGCACCCAAAATAAAACCTAAGAACCCGTCTACTAATCTTCTTCTAAAATATACGAGTCACCAAACTCGTCTTCATAATCTTCTCCTATAAGAAATGACAAAAATAACATTATTAGTATTAAAACTTGATTTCAACAATTAAAGTGTTGAAAACGATTTTGTCGGAATTGAAAATAAAACGTACTCGGAGATGAAGAGCGGAGAGGAGACTTTAGAAATATAATTTAGGACGGATTTGACCAAGTAACGAAGGTTTTGTGACGATTTTGCTCAAGAACGATCAAGAACGATCAAGAACACGAAGAACGATTTTGATTATATTAAAGAAGGTATTAAGTAGATATTAAGTTGATTTAATGTAAAATGAAAAGATAAGTAGTGAGTAAGAGGGGAGTTGGGCCGTGTAATATAGAGGATTTACGGGAGTCGGGTTTTGAACTTGTTGTTACGGGATTGACTCGGGTTTTATAAATATATTATGGTAAACATCTAGGTATTATTAGATATTATGTTTGTTTAATCAAATATCTAGATATTATTAGATATTATGTTAGTTTAATGAAAATATCTAATCCTAAGGGAACAAGAAGAAAGAGGCGTGTGAAGGTGGAAGGAATCGGGTATGTTTTTAAGCGATTTGTTGCGTAATTTAAACTGACAGATCGATAAAGTTATAAATATCTTAGATATTTGTATTAGTTTAATAATAAGTAATCAAAAGATCTAAAATGAGGGAAAAAGCTGTTTTGGGCGTGTGGCACTTGTAGGAGTCGGGTTTCGGGTTTGTTTCGGGACTTAAGTTGAGTCGGGAATAGTTAAATGAAGTTCGGGTTTAAACCGTAAAACCTATTCTTTAATTCCTAATAAATTCAAAATAATTATATTAAATTATCATAAATTCAAATAAATCGTAATAAATTAAAATAAAATAAATTTATTATTTTTCAAATATAATTTCGGTCGTTCAAATTAGGGTTGTTACAATCACCCTCTTTTAAAAAGGTTCGTATCGAAAACTTTAGAAGGAGAATTGTTGTGTGAATATATGTAGGTTATTCAAACCTTTTTAAAAAATATATTTGTAATTAAAAATACTGGAGGTATATCAATAGGGCGGGAGAAGGTTTCTCGTCATTGCAGTTAAGAACATCGAGTCCCAAGTCAAAGAATTAAAAGATACATTTTCGCATCAAACAAATGAGAAAATAGTTAGCGACGTCTCCATAACGAGTCCACCACTCCTTGACGGTTTAAAACTACCTTGGGAAACAATCAAAACATTCAAAAGCTTTTCGTCTTCAAAATTCTATAGTAAAGGTAATAAATCTACTATCTATGCATAAAATTTCTAACTAAAGCTTCTAATAATTTATCTATAAGAAATGATATTCGATAGAAGGAACGGAATATTCGAAAGAATATCTCGAATAGAAAGATGAAAGAAAGAAAGATATTAGCCGGAAAAGTAGATCCGTTATTGATATAGGAATGTCCGAATGAAGATAAGATCATGAAAACACATCTCCGGACGGTAAAGATATAGGAGTACTTTCTCCAACTGAAGATTTGAGAGGTAATTTATCTGATAGTCTTATTGAACTAAAGGACAAAGAAGTTCCCGTATAAATTAAACACGGTATTTCTTAAATTGAAAACATACCAGTAACAATGTCTGGTTGAGCATCGGCCTCTGCGCGGCTCATGATGAAAATTCGACCCTTCGGTCTCCCAGAAGTAGCTGGTGCAGAAGCTGTCTTCTTCTTATCAGGACATACATTAGACTTGTGTCCCGGTTTCTGACAAGTAAAGCACACAATTGGCTTGTTGAAACAGCCAATACCGGGATGCATAGGCATCTTGCACCCAAAACAGATACGACCCTTAAGATCGTTGTTGTTGCTCGGGACGAATGGACGGTTACTCTGAGTTGCTTGGCCACTCTGAAAATTCTTCCTCTTGTTTGAGTAAGAGGAGGAAAAGGAAGGTCGAGAAGTAGGATACAACGGTCTCTTACCATAAGCATTAGGAGCAACATACGAGGTACGAGCCTCTTCGGAAATCTCGCGAATTGAACTCTCTGCCCATATAGCATCGTTGTAGATAGAGACAAAGGAAGTAGCACCCCTACTGATCTTGCCCTTCACCTGAGGAGAAAGTTTTCCCAGGTAAAAGAATGCCTTGTCTTCCTCCCTTTTAATAAGCCGAGTGGCATAATGAGCCACCTCGTTGAATTTGGTCGTGAACTCCTGAACTGAGAGACTTCCCTGTTTGAAGTCCATGAATTCCTTCAGTTTCTGCTGCCTCAATTCATCAGGGTAGAACCTCGTCTCTAATAGCTCACGGAAACGAGTCCAACTAAAACCAGGTTCCAACTTAGAAGTAGGGCCAGTAAGTGACCACCAATGATCAGCTTCCTTCACTAAGAAGTGGGAAGCAAGACGGACTTTATCCGTTTCAAGAACATCATATAGAGAAAAGTTCTTCTCCATTTCCCGTATCCATTCCGAAAGCTCGATGGGATCCACTTCACCACCATAGGTTTTGGCTTTGCTCCTAGACAGTTGTGAAGCAACCCATGTATAACTTCCGGGTCTCTCACGGTCGTGAGGAGGATTAGGAATAGGATTCGGCTGTTGATTTTGTTGATTTTGGTGATTCTGTATAATAAGAGTAAGGGCTGCTAGGATCGCGTTGTCAACTCTCGGAGGCATCTTTGCAAAAGAAAACACAGATTAGTACTTATCATTTAGCAAGCACAAAGAGACTACAACATAAATCCTAATCTACCCATCCTACAATTCTATCTCACCCGTTTATTATTTTATTAAGGTCAAGTTATTTATACTAGGGTACACAAACGTGCGTCGGGAGCAAAAATGCTCTGATACCAACTGAGACACCCTCAAATTTGCGGAAAGATAAACAAGTAATTTAAATAAATAAAAGATGAGAATACGTTTTTAATAGGTTCACTTTAGTGAAAATCGGTAAATTTTAAAACCGGAACCTACCATTAAATATAGTCATCATAACAAAGGTGTCTTAAAGAAAAAGGTTCATAACAAAAAGGAAATAATATTATACATAAGAAGTATCTAAAACGGGAGACATATCTCCATAATAAATACGGAAATAAAAGAGTGTATTAAATAATACAATCCTAAGAACCGAATATAGGTCCAAGGTAATTCTTCACTCGCTAGCTCATCAATGTACCCAAGATGCATCCAAACATGCCAACCGCATTAAATATAAACACGGAAGCCACAGTCAGTGGGGAGTAACTCCGAGTTCTCCCAGCCACGAAATGTCGAGTTTAATAAAACCTGAATAACATAAAAGAGATGTATATGGAAAATACAAAGCCTTAACATATACGATATGCTTTTCATGTTATGAAACAAATAACTAACATATAACCTAGCATATGAAGGCTAAGCTACTCATGCAAGCTATCATGTGAATCAGTTAACAACCGGTAATCCAAACTCTATCAACCGTAGCTGGCTTGCATCTCACCTTCTACGATTCATAGAATCATTAAACAGGAAAGACCAATACGTCTAGAAACAGGCATAAGTTCTTAGTCCAGTCAATAGTCGACTTCTGTAACTCGAGGCTATACCACAAGGTAGGATAAACATCCTAGTCCTAGACTGATCAGACCTAGCGACAACAGCTAACCCATTCCCTGTCTCATGACCAAAAGTACATGAGAATCTCTACTCGGAGACCCCCTAAGCAGAGTTGGCTAGTACTTAAGCTGGCTCCATTCCCAAAGTGGAAGCAATTAGGCAGTCATGCCCCGGCTTGGTATCAAAATCCCAGGCCAGTGACACAAAAGCTATCAAGCTGTGAACTATATACTCGTTAAAGATAGTAAGGTCTATCAATATCATGGTCTAAGGTACTCATTTAGAATTAGAATGGTCAACACGCCCAATAAAATCAAATTATCTCCTGAGTACTTAGTCAAACACGACGATATAATACAATAAACAGTCACGGGAAAAACTTCCTATCAGGTGACTAATTGCATATAAATCATATTCAAATATCATATCGACTCATATCTACTAAGGCTCATTCATTCATTCATTAAATACAACCTTACTTGAAGACAAATCCCCGACCCGAGTCCCGCGACGGGTCATCAGTCAAAACGGGGCTGACTAGATCTTAGTTTGAACAAACCCGTTTGGTCAAACCGGCTAGAAACAGAGTCTTTACCACATAGACTTGATCATAAAAATCATCATATTCATTACATGTTATTTTATTAAAACTTCTAACATGTGAATTATTTAATCTTACTAAAACCCGCTTGA